>JAOUQT010076349.1:0-10148 GCA_025769995.1 Xyliphius kryptos
GAGTGTGTGCCCAGCAATGGATTGGCGCCCTGTCCTGGGTGTATCTGCCCAGCGCCCAAGACGTTCTTCCCTGGATGGACATGACCCCCAGGATTAAGCTTAAGGTAATGAATGAATACGAATATGTATTTAGTAATGGAAGACGTTTATCATGTGCGTTATTTGATCAAAGGATGTGTGGATGAGCATGTTCTCACCTCTATGCGCACAGAGAGCCAGGGGAGAGCGCGCGCCTAACAGCCATCACGCTTCATCCCGCGCGGCGCGCGCGTGGTCGGACAGCCCGATCCTCCAGCAGTGCGCACGGCACGCGCGTCCGTCTCCAAAAGCGCGCACGGCACACAGCTGGCCGGCGTGGCGCGCGCATCACGGGCTCCACGCGGGTCCCCTCTGTTTGCCGTTGCGCCCTAAACGCGCACGTTCCCACAACCCCTCCGCTTTATTCCCGTCAGCCTCTGGCTCTCCAGGTGCGCGCGATGGGAACGATGTGACAGACGGAGCGCGTGCGTCACGGTGCCGACGTGCTACCAGCTTAAAGCGCGCGGTTGTCCTGGATACGCCGCGCTGCCGCGTGTGCTGCTGATGCGCAAGAGGCGAGTGTGAGCGCACAGAAGGCGGAGACGCGGGTTGCCAGATTGATTGATTCGCACACTATTGTTTTAAAAGCAAGAATATGGGGTGTGCTTACGAATTAGACACGTTGTTTGACGGTTCGACTGAGGTTTTTTTTAGAGCAACTGGGCCTGACATTGGGTCAACGCTTCAGTTAATAAAGCTTTAATAAAGGACTCACATACTGGTACATTAAAGCACGTTCATGTATTTGTATAGCCATTTTGATTTTTACAAATTAACACTCCCTAATGTATTACTATGACAATCACCATTATACAGTGGAATTGACAAGGCATCATACCAATACCACTAAAGGTCACAGTGTTGTTGGTAACATTCCAATATAGTCTGGAGAGTAGCGTCACCATGACAACCACCACTCTAAAGGTCACAAAGTTGTTGGGAATGTTTCAATATAGTCCCGAGAGTAGTCACTATGACAACCACCACTTAAAAAGCCACAAAGTTGTTGGAAACAGTCCAATATACTCTGGAGAGTAGAGTCACCATGACAACCACCACTCTAAGGATCACAAAGTTGTTGGGAATGTTCCAATAGACTCTAGAGAGTAACGTCACTATGACAATCACCCCTTCAATGGTCACAAAGCTGTTGGTAACATTCCAAAATACTCTGGACATTGGAGTCACCATGACAACCAACACTCTAAAGGTCACAAAGTTGTTGGGAATGTTTCAATATACTATGGACATTGGAGTCGCCATGATAACCACCACTCTAAAGTTGTTGGGAACTTTCAGATTTACTCTGGACATTTGGAGTCACCATGACAACCACCACTCTGAAGGTCACAAAGTTGTTGGGAACAATCCAATATACTCTGGACAGTAGAGGCATTATGACAACCATCACTTCAAAGGTTTCAACATTGTTGGGACCATTCCAATATACTCTGGACAGTAGAGCTACTATGACAACCACAATTTCAAAGGTCACAGTGTTGTTGGGAATGTTCCAATATACTCTGGTTCTCACAAGGTTTATTTTTCTTCAAACAAACAAGCTTCTGTCACACTGGCTTGTTCTTTGTGGGTTCAGGCTAAGAACACTCTACAGGTGCTTTGAATCAATGTATTACTAAAAAGCTCTATATAAATAAAAAACTTGAACTCCTTCTGAGTTGTAAGGCTTTATGAGGAAATGCATGATTGTGAAATCTTCCTCAGCAGTGATGTATCCAGGTAAGTGTGTGATAGTGGTTAGGGTGATACTACATACTACATTTATTACATAATAATTATGCTTTATTAGCTCCAACCATGTGTCCTATCTGTTTTTTTTAGGTGTCCCAATCTCCTTTTCTTTGGCACCGCCGGAGCACTGCAGCTGTAAAGCTGCTCTGCGACAACACACTTTTATAAAAAACACACTTTATAAAAAATTACTTGAACTTGATGGGCCTGCAATCTGAAGGTTAAGGGTTCCAATCCCAGGTGCTTTGAAGTTACCAATGTGGGTCCTGGAGCAGGGCCTCAACCCTTATTGCTCCATGGGGGCTGTATAACCAATCCTGTGTTCTGACCCCAACCAATTTGGGATTTATGTAAGTCGCTTTGAAAAAAAGCATCTGCTAAATATCCGGATGTAATATAAATGTAGGCCAGTCCTGTCTGCAGAAAACACCTATCTGACTAAGAAGATCCTCACAAGTGTACTGAGCCGATCTAATTTCATTATCTTCTGCTTCTCTTTTACTAGAGATCAAGGCTGAGGCGGTGCGTCATGCCCATCCAGGGGAGAAACGTGTCAGGCGTTGGGAACCTGAATCCATGTGTTCGGACTGTGGAAGGAAACTGGAGAACCCTGGAGGGAAAAAAACACGCGGAATATACAGGGAAAACAAGGAAACTTCACCAAGTTCAGGATTCAAACCTGGATCCCCATCTCTAAGAGGCAAGTGTGCTAACCACTACGCCACCATGCCACCCAGGAGCTGATATGTTTCAGGATGTAATGTAGGAATTTATGTTTTTAGACTGTGGGAGGAAACCGGAGTACCTGGAAGAAACCCATGTGGCCCCGGAAAAAACCCATGTGGACCCGAAGAACATGGAAACTCCACCAGGATCGGGATTCAAACCTGGATCCCCAGCGCTAAGAGGCAAGTGTGCTAACCACTACGCAACCATGCCACCCAGGAGCCGATATGTTTCAGTATGTAATGTAGGAATTTATATTTTTAGTCCGTGGGAGGAAACCGGAGTACCCGGAAGAAACCCATGAGGACCCGGAGAACATGGAAACTCCACCAGGATCGGGATTCAAACCTGGATCCCCAGCTTTAAGAGGTGAATGTGCTAACCACTTTACCACCATGCCACCCAGGAGCCGAACTATATGTAATATATATATTTTTATATTGAAAACAGATTGAATTCTACACATGCAGAGTTCTGCTTCACTTCTAGTTTTGAGGATCATCTAGTTTTCCACACTGGTCTATAGTTAGGCTTTTTGTTTTTATCATGCCCCAGGCTCTAAATTAGCTCAGAGCTACAGTTTTTTTTATTTTAATGGGAAGCTTTTCTTAGGAGCCAAAACAGAAAAAGGGGAGGTTGGTATGCAAATGCAGAGCAGCTGTGAATGGTCTTTATATCAACAAGAGAGTGAAATCTCCTTATCCAAAAGATTGCAGATGTCTGGAGAAGTCGCTTTTCCATGTTTGGGCACCGATTGTGTATCCAGAGCTTCAAAAAGTTCAGTGCATGCAAACAAATTGACTTCGCATCTCCCAAACATGCATTCATCAAATCTTCTGGGGACATAAACATTTTAGTAAAAAGCTTTTATTTTCTATCTGATTTAGACTGACTGACTGCTTAAATCGGCAGAATTAACTGTTTTCCCTCTTTTTTGCGCTCCTCCCCGAGGACACACAGCTCATGCCAGATTGTGTTTATGTCCTGGATTCCTTTTCTGTTTCTCTTTAAAAAACAATTCATTTTTTCTTTTCGCTAAACACCCATTACTTCTTCTGGCATTTAGGTTTAAGGAGAAACGGAAACATACTGTATATACATAGTGCATTTCCATAATAATGAGATTCCTTCAGTTTGCTCTCCTGATAAGCTTTTTTCTTGCAGATGTTGCGGCTGCTTTGACTTTTCAATAACCTGCGTAAAGCTTCCTAATTGACAGATTATGATTACTTTAGGAAGAAAAACATGCGTTCAGAAGTAAAATGTAAGTAGGAGACTGAACAGAGTGTAATATTATACAAGCATAATTTTATTCCAGTCCTCAGTAACTGTCTGCAGAGAGATCGGCGTGTTCTATATGTTTGTGTACTTTATGTTCACTGGTTTCTCTTCAATGTACCAGAAAAAGACAACTGAACAGTTATTTTAAATATGAGAGATGTCCAAATAGTCTGACTGACAGTCTATAAATTAATAACACTGACTAATATCCACTCGCTAGCCAGTTTATTAGAAACGCCTCTTTTTTCTACATTTATTGTCTGGTTTTATTGTTTTCACTAACCATTTAGAGTCATGGTGTAGTTTTAACAGATACAGAATGCTTAGTAGGGGGCAGCGCGGTGGTTACCTTTAGCACATTTACCTCTCAGTCCTGGGGATCCAAGGTTGAATCCCGATCTGGGTGGAGTTTCCATGTTCTCCCCATATCCATAAGGGTTTCCTCCGGGCTTTTAGGTTTCCATCCACAAATTAAAAAAAACATAGATTCAATGTGAATTGGAAGTTATTGCGTGCCCATTGATGTAATGGCGCACTGTCCGGAGTCCGGAGTTTTCCCCGAATGGGCATGGGGAGCCCCCACACCAGGACCCTAGTCCCCAGTACAGAATTAAGCAGAAGATAATGAGATGTGAATGATCTGTTTTGTTTCTTTATAGTACCCTTTATTTGTTCTCCAGGAGTCAAGATCGTAAAAAATCAGGTCTTTTTTAGTTGGTGTTTTATTTCTTATCCCATCAGTGTCATTTAAATGATGTTTAAAAGTGTTTAGATGAAACTACAGCAGCACTGCTGCAATAAAACCCCCTCATCAGTGTCACTGCAGAACTGACAATAAACAATACACCATTCGTTCATTAATTTATTCATTTTCTTTCGCTTAATCCTGTGCTAGAGTCACAGTGAAGTTCCCCATGCCCTTCCAGGGAAAAACTGGGCAGATACACCCAGGACAGGGTTCCAATCCATCGCTGGGCACAGACACACAGCCACACACAAATGGGGCAATTTAGAGCATTCAATTTACTTTGAAACCACGTTTTTGGAATGTGGGAGGAAACCGCAGAACCCAGAGGAAACCCACAGAGACATGGAGAGAACATGGAAACTCCACCCAGATTGGGATTCGAACTGGGAATCCCCAGCGCTGAGAGGCGAACATGCGAACCACTAACCCACCATGCTGCCCCAACAATACACCACCGAAATGATAAGTAACAAGTAATCAATTTCTACATGTGTCTGAAGTGGTGGACAGCCCACTTGGAGCAATTGGGGCTAGAAGCACTTTAGCCATAGTACTCAAACCATGGGACCTTCAGGTTTCAAGGCTAGTTCTAAGTTCTATGGTGGTCCTGAGGAATAGAGAACAAAGAACCAACAAAAAAAAAACACAGATGAACTACAGTGTGTGATTGTAAAACTACAAAGTCCATCTAGATGGTAAATGGAGAACACGAACAATCTGAAGGATTTAAAACATGAAGGAGGCATGTCAAATTTTTTGAGTGGTACTGTATAAGCCCTAAAGCTTTCAAAACTGCTGCCATACGTTCACAAACTGGTCAAATCCATTTCTTTTCGTATTTTATGAAGTCAAGCAGATCGGTTTTATCCTGTAGCTCTGCTGGAACCAGTTCATATACACAACTGCCGAATTTTCATGACAACTGAATGATGAATTTGGGTTCCTTCTGCAGCGTGGCTTATACTGCAGTCAACAAGAACAATTAGATCCTGTTGCAGGTTGGTGGTAATTGGATAAATGCTGCTTTGCAGCACGAGCATCTCAGAGATAATTGTCTTTTTATCTTTCAACTACCTGAACAAACCAGCTCTGTATCTCTGTGTTACCTAAAAAGACGTGTGAAGCGGCTTTGTGTGTTCACAGGAAACTGGTTCTCGGTGAGCTGCTTGGTTCCCCTTTTTGCTTTAAAACAGCTGTGCTTGCAGCTCATGCTTGATTGCAAACCAAAAATTCATTTTTTTTTTTTCTTATTTTTTTTTTCTATCGATGAAACGGGGATAGAAAGCTAGCACACAGTTCCACAATTCCACAAACCACAGACGTCGACAGATTCTCTGTCAAAAGCAACAAAAAAGTTCCATTAAAAAGCAGCTGTGTTGAGTGGTTCTGTGGTCTTTTAAGGACAATGAAGAAACAAACTTGTCAATTTGAGAAAATTATAGCTATTTAAAAATAACTGAAAGGCATGCGACCATGTTCAAGTCTGAAGAATCAAACACTTAAACTACACAACATTTAATTTACTGCTGCCTATAAAGTCATAAATGCACTTACTGGCCACTGGATTCACTTCTTTGTTACTTTTTATTGTCCATTTTATTGGCTTTATCCACCATACAGATTGTAGTTCATCTGTTTATATACCGTGTTGGTTCTCTTAACTCAAATTGCCGGAACCGTCAAAGGACCACCACAAAGCAGCTGTTATCTGAAAGGAGGATGATTCTCATCACTATAGTAAGATGGATGCGGTGGTTGTTTGTTCATTTGTTAGGCTGGTTTTTAAAAACCGGTAGTTCCGGGGGCGGCATGGTGGCTTAGTAGCCTTAGTAGTATCCCTAGCCTCTCAGTGCTAGGGATTCCAGGTTTGAATCCCAATCTGGGTGAAGTTTCCATGTTCTCCCTGTGTCCGTGTGGGTTTCCTCTGGGTTCTTCGGTTGTTCTCCCCTGGATAGGCATGGGGAACCCCACCACGACTCTAGAATAAACGGAAGATAATGAATGGATGGGTGGTTTTGGTCCTTAAATCTGATTGGCTAATCCGTTTGTCCAGCTGCGACATTTTTTGACAATTTTTATCAGTGTGTTATATACTAAAGCAGTAAGGTATGAGAGGGCTACTTGATTGTGTATAAATCACGGGAAAAAGTTGTTGTTAGGCCTGACGTAGCACCTCTTTCATGTGATTTAGTCACAATAATGCAATAATGCAACAATAACATCAAGTGCCTTATTGCTTTTAGAAATTGGTTACAAAGACATTGATAAAAAACAAGGTTTGATTCATAAAGGTGTTAATTAAAAGCAAAATCGTTAATAATTTGGTCTACTGCGAGTGATCTAGTCCAGTTTTTAAAATAAGCACTGATGGCTGAGTAACAGGATTCCGGTTTCTTAAACGATCAAATGCCATCTAGTTGCCAAATTACAGAACAAAGTTTGTATAAAACATTGGGAAAATAATGTTTTGATACGAATGTAAATGGTCACTCCTGAAATTAGACTGGTGTTGGTGTGAGCCTCCTATTGAAACACTGGGACACTTTTTGGCAAAACAAGCGGTCACTGTAGCCCTGGAAACCTGATGCTTTCCAATGAGTAAGTCAGATTTTCCACAGTGATAACAGTTGATTTTATTTTTCCTCACAGTGCTGGTGATGTAAGCACTGCTGTTCCATACTAAAACTCCTAAAGATTAACAAAGTCAAGACTTTGTATTGTATTTATAAATGACGAACAGTTCGGGCCTCGGAGCGGTGAAGCTGCACTGAGTCACACGTTTCTAAACATGCATTATGGAAAGCCAATGCTGGGAACAATCCACCATTTAAACATATAATCTGTTATGACCCGATGAATGAACACTGTTATGAGTGTTTTTATAATTCCCTTTCTTACAAAAATATTAATGAACAAGGTTAATTAGTTTCAAAAGACAAATTTTCTTAAGGATGACTCACAAAAGGTCATGATAATGTATCTATAAAAAACTTATTCAGCTCTCTCTCTCTCGCTATCTCACTGTCTGTCTGTCTGTCTGTAGGTCTGGAAAACTTACATACATGTGGGGACCTTGTATAATTGAGGGGCACCACAATCTGGTCCTCGAAATCTAACTCATTCATTCATTATCTTCTGCTTATTCCTTCATGAGGGTCGGGAAGTGGGGGGGGGGTGTTCTGGGCAGATACACCCAGGACAGGGCGCCAATCCATCGCTGGTTACACACTCACTCACACAGCCACACACCCAAACTATACGGGGCAATTTAGAGCCTTCAATTTACCTTGAATCCATGTTTTTGGGATGTGGGAGGAACCCGGAGGAGATCCCCTCGAACATGGAGAGAACATGGAAACTCCACCCTGACTGGGATTCTAACCAGGAAATCCCAGCGCTCAGAGGCGAATGTGCTAACCGCTAAGCCACCGTGCCGCCCAGTATAACTCATTATGTTGTATGGTTATAGTTATGGTTAGGTCATGGTTGTGGTAAGGTTATGGTTAGTGTTGGGTAGGTTTTTTTTATAGTTTAGGTTTGGATACGTCTCAACAAAATGAATTGACATCTATGTAAAGTTCCCGCAATGAGTCTAAGTATGAGTGTGTGTGAGTATTATTTTCTTTACTTTCTGTAGTTCTGCATTTACTGACTATACTCTATTTGTTTCTATGCAAACATTATTACTCCCTTTACAATGTTCCCCAAGCATTATTGGGTGGTGGATGATTCTTAGCTGTAATAACTAATGCAGTGTTGGGTTGTGTTTACAAGTACCAGTCCTCTGCTGGGACTGATTTACTCAAACCAGTGCAATACACTAACATACCTTGACCACTTCAGTGTTGAAAACCATCCACCACTCAAATAATGCCTGCTCTGTTGTGGTCCTGACTATTAGATATCAGAGAAAAGGAAAATAACAGTGCATGGAGAGAAACAGATGGACTGCAGTCTGTGACACAAAAAAACACCAAAGTGCATCTATGTATACTGTTAGTGGAACTGAGAAAATAGACAACAAAGCCAGAAAGTTGGTGGATCTAATAAAGTGACCTGGAAGTGGGTATATCATTGGTATTTTACAGGGTGGGCCACAAGTATGGATACACCCTGATAAAATGGAAATGTTTGCTGTTTGTGGCATATTAGTACATGGGAGGGGCAAAACATTTGAGGCCGGGTGACGCCCATGAAGGCCATCGGCAGAGCTGCCATTTTGGATTCAACTTTACTTTTTTTTAATAGGAAGAGGGACACATCACGCATTTGTGTTAGAATTGCACAAGAAAAACAATGGTTTGTAGCTTTATTCATTATTGAGTTATTGACACGCATGTGACATGGAGCAACAACAGTTACCCACTAAAGGAAAGCTCAAAGTGCTGTTGTCAACGCGATTCTCTTGTCCCACTCTTGAAACACTGAGAGCAACACCGCTATCATTTCTTTTCCAGTATTGCTCTTAGTGTGTCAAGAGTTGGAAGTTCCTATTAAAAAAAAGTAAAGTTGAACCCAAAAGGGTGGTGCAGATGGCAGCCATGGGCGTCACTTGGCCTCAAATGTTTTCCCCCTCCCATGTACTAATATGCCACAAACATAAAGGTGATATCAGCAACCACTTCCATTTTATCAAGGTGTATTCATACTTATGGCCTACCCTGTATAGTGTGTTTTGAACAACGCATTATGAAGCTTCAAAAACTTTAAAAATAATAAAATATTGTATCTATAGTATATAAAGGACTAAAGTTCCCAATTCATGGGATATGCACGACAAAGCCCACCCCAAGCCAGCCCAGTGCCCAAAACGTTCCACTCGGGATGGGCATGGGGAACCCTCCCATGACCCTCGTAGAGAATTTAATATAGATATATATAAACATGTGTATATATAAACATGTATAAATCATATCCAGGAGGCATGGTGGCATAGTGGTTAACATGTTGGCCTCTCAGCACTGGGGATTCCAGGTTTGAATCCCAATCTGGGTGGAGTTTCCATGTTCTCCCCGTGTCTGCGAGGGTTTTCACCAGGTTCTCTGGTTTCTTCTCACAGTGCAAAAACATGGATTTAAGGTTAATTGAAGGCCCTAAATTGACCCATATAGTGCATGTTTGTGTGTGAGTGTGTGTGCCCAGCAATAGATTGGCACCCTGTCCTGGGTGTATCTGTCCAGTGCCCGAAACGTTCTCCTTTGGATGGGCATGGGGAACCTCCCCGTGACCTTAGTAGAGAATTAAGCAGAAGGTAATGAATGAATGAAATATCGAGCTTGCATACATTATGTTTATGATTAAATAAAAGTGATTGACTTCAGTCATTAAAGTCTTGTGAAGGATCCATCTGGTGCTTACTCATCACTCTTAGAACATCACAGCTACAAATTGCAAACGACAACAACAACATTAAAACTGCTTAACTAAACTATTTTAAAAATGTATTATTATATCATCCATCTCATCTTATCATTACAAGAGTTTCCCAAACCCATGCAGGGTAGAATGTTTAGGGCACTGGGGAGAAACACCCAGGACAGGGCGCCAATTCTAAAATCATAAA
>JAOUQT010076357.1:0-10148 GCA_025769995.1 Xyliphius kryptos
TGGGACTGGGAATCGAACCGGCGACCTTTAGGTTACAAGGCTGGTTCCCTAACCGCAAGCCTACAACTGCCCCTTAGTGGCTTAGTGGTTAGCGTGCTGGTGGTTCCCGGTTCAAATCCTGATCTGGGTGGAGTTTCCATATTCTCCCCATGTCCGTGTGGGTTTTCTCTGGGTTCTCCGGTTTCCTTCCACAGTCCAAAAATATGGATTCCAGGAAAATTAAATGCTCAAAATTGCCCCATATAGTTTGTGTGGATGTGTGAGTGAATGAGTGCCCAGCATTAGATTGGCTTCCTATCCTGGGTGTAGCGCCCGGGAGTCGGGACGTTCTCCCCTGTATGGGCATGAGAAACCCCACCTAGACCTTAGATTCATTTTTTTTGTTAAATGATTAATAAACATCAGCAAAAACTTTGTTTTAAATTATTTAAAATGTAAAACATTAAATCTGTTACCAAATCGCTTAAAATGTGTCTTTAATAAACATAAAACATGTTTTTGAAAAAAATATAAAAAGTGAGGTGAGGCTATACAAGGAAAAACCCTACAAAAATAAGCTATAACTGACATACTGCTGCTTTAAGGTTTGAGATCCACCAACCATCTATCACTGTGAACAACTGTATGCATGTGTGTGCACCCAGTGATGGATTGACACATGATGTGTGTGTGCGTACCTGTCCGAACACAGTGTTCAGCAGATTAGTGTGCATTTTGTTCATGGCCTCCTCACTGGATTTTTTGCTCTTTGTTTTTTTCTGATTATCTGATGATGCTGAAGATGTTGATGATGTCTTAAGGATGGTAGGTTTAGGAGACGTTCCTTCCACCTTGGCACTGTGACAAATTACTGTTCAGCACTGGTCCTTTTCGTAAAAAGCTTAACTCTCTTTCTTATTTTTTAAAATTCTGTTAAACTTTATAAACCTTTAATAATTTTGTATTAGTGACAGGATTCTAAAATACAACTACAACTGATTAGCGCCTGTACCTGTCTGCAGAGGCAGCTCTCTCCATCTTCTGTGCCATTCTACAAAAACAGAATAAGCTTGTTTTAGGTTTTATTTATTATTCAGCTGATTTTCGTTCTTATAAAATAAAGAAAATCAGTCATGTAAACATTTAGCTCAACTTTTTGCACGTGTTGTGCAGCAAATTATAAATCTGTACCAGAAAATTTGAATTAATTGTCCTTCACCAACAGCAAAGTCTAAATTACAATAATTTACAGCAAGCACAATGAACACAAAAGTTCAGAAAGCCTCATCTTACTTACCTTGTTTAATCAAGGAAGAATTAAAGTAGGTTACAGAATAAAGTAAAGTTCAGTCATCTGGTAACGGTCACACCACCAAAGATTAGATAACACTGAACACTGAACACTGCACGCCTTCCTCCTTGCCTTCTACTCGGCTAGTCCTTTTTAAGATTAAGAGGTGATTACAGGGTTGGATGTAATCAGATTATCTTCAAAGACTTAAAGATTTACAGTAGAGTACTTACTCATAATAATAATAATACTAATAATAATAATAATTATTATTATTATTAGTATTATTATTAGTATTATTATTGTTATTTTTTATTACTATTATCATAAGATCTTATTATTATTATAATTTTTATTATGAAATATAATAAAATTCATAAATGCCTTTTACTTAAAAGCATAAATGTCCCAAGTTCTTTGCATGTTCTCGATCAGTCTGTACGTCTGTATGCCTTTAATCCAAAAATCCCTATAAATGTCTTAGTAGGTGGCGATATAACATTTCTCATTTTAAAAAATCTTTAAAAATGCTAACCTTAAATTGTGAACTTTAAGGGCTTAGTGACTTGTATTTTGTAAATCGGACATTCTTTTACTAGCACTAGAAACCTTGAACACTGGATTTATATTTGTCTTTATTTAAGAGAAAAACTGTAGTAAATACATGTGTTGTTTCATTTACACGAAAATATTTGCCTTTAAATTAAAATGTGTTGTCTGTAATGGAGAGTCTGGGTGGGCCGGGGGTGTTGGGTGAGAAGAGTAATGGAAGGGGTCTGATCTAACAGAGCCCTGAATCTTCTTCATAAATGTCACCTTTAGAACTAAGAGAACAACGTATAATAATTGAATTCCAAGTTTTATTTATAATGATACACGTGTAAAATAAATCCAAATAAAGGATTTTTACGAATTAATTTGAAAAGGTATCTTTAATCTTCAAATGGAGGATCCGCGTGAAAGGGGGATTTGGCTGCAACCTGGCACCCCAGTTTTTCAGCTCAAATCGAAAGTAAAAGGCCGCGGCTCGTTTTTGTTCGACATTAGATGTTGATTTTATCAAACAGTTAATTATTACAATAGCTAAAATATTAATTAAGGTGATTCAAAAAGATTAACCTGATGCCAGAATGTGCAAACTAAGAGGTAAGTGATCGGCCAGTCTTGCAGCGTTCACTATGAAGTCGACGCACATTTAATAATCACGGTGACTCACTAATGCCGCGTGTATTTTTCGTCTTGAACAGAATTAACGTGTCTGATCCTGTTTTGTCTCGAGCTCAGACGAATAAACGCTTCGGGTAAGAACATATAATTAAATCATTTTACTGACTTATAAATCATAATATTTATTATTTCATGTATTCTTTCAACTAAGCTGATTTGTTCTAAACCCCGACCTTAAATACAGTTGATGAGGTAAATGAAGTCAAGCCTGTGTGAACTGAATTATTTAAGACGAGGTGTCAATTCTGGTAAAAGTATCAATGTTAATGCTCAGAATGTTTTCTTTTATTATTATTATTTTTATCCATGTTTATATAATCTACAATTTGGCCTATGAATTTAATATATTTTTCAATCCTACATTCCATGTACAATGGGGCTAAAATTTCTCCTACTTAAAAAGATAAAAGAGGTCGGTCATTAACTATGAGAGACAAAATGAGAAGAAGAAAAAAATGCAAGAAATCACACTTTAGGATTTTAAAAATCCCCTTTTGTCTCTTTTAGTTAAAGTGTACCTATGATTAAAATAAAAGACATGTCTCATCTTTCTAAGTAAGATAACTTACACAATCAGAGACTGACTAAATGTGCTCAACTGTATCTCAAGATACATATATTTTATGGATACAAACATTAAAACACTACACATAACACCTCCCGGAGCTTTTATGACACGCCAATCTAAATTGATTTCTTATTTGCAGTAATAATTTTACCTATTCTTTTAATACTTTCTAAAAGATTTTGGCATATGCCTTTGGGATTCGTTTTCCATTTGTCCTGAATATATTTTGTGAGATCAGACACTAATGTTGGGAAAGGGTCTGGCTCACAATCTGGATTCTAATTAATTCCGAAGATGTTTAAAAATGTTGATGTCAGGAATCAACCCAAAAAAACAAAGTTTCACAAAAGTATCACTAAATAATCACAAACTCAAGTTCCAGGAACCTTAATCCTTGGTGTGAAGGAGTTCTTAAGGTTGGCCGGACTATATTAACCTTTTTTTCCCCCCTCTTACAGCACCTTTTACGGTAAAGTCAGCTGAAAGTACAATCACAGCGAAATTGAATTCCTCAGTGATGCTCCCGTGCTGGCTCAGTGAGCCCATCAGTGCCGTAGATATGGAGATCCGTTGGTACCGTCCTGAAAAGTACAGCACACCTGTGCTGCTTTACCAGAACAAACAACTCAAAACCGAACACCAGGATGACACTTACAGGAACAGAAGTTCCCTAACCGAGAGAGGGGTTCAGTCTACAGGACTCACCCAGGGAGATGTCTCGTTAAAACTAGACAATGTTAGTCCTCTGGATGATGGAGTATTCATTTGCTATGTGAGCAGTGACAGCACTTACAATAGCAATCATGTGAACCTCAGCGTATCTGGTAAGTAGGTCTTTCAGTGGCGGTATAAGTTTATAGGTGGGTGGTTAGCTGTGGAGAGGAAAACAGGTGGAGTGTTAGATGTGGATAGGACAATATCTGGATAGTTAAATGTATAAATTAAGGCATTAAAAAATGTGTAGTTAATTTTACAAATGGAGTCATGTTGGTGGTGAGATATAAGTACAAAGACTATTGAGCAGGTTGATAAATTACATGCATTGATATGAATGTGAAGCAGTCAGAGGTGTGTTATTGTCTATTACGTCAGGGCTGGACAAACAGCTCAGCCAATCAGATTAAAGGACCAGAACTAACCGTTTTATTATATTAAGATATAAAGACAAGTGGTTAGTTAGGTCTGTAAATAATAACCAGACACAGTTCATTTTATCATACTATTCATATGACACCCAGCTTGTCTTGTCTTTTGCCCCTGAAGAAACTACAATCTCTAATCCGATATCCTTCAGCTTCACCAAAATTTTGTTTGGATGATTTGGCAAAAACAATTTTCTTTATGATTCCAACAAAACTCTAAAGTTCATTGTGACTTTATATTTCAAGTCAACAGCTCCATAAAGTCACTGACTGACTCGGTAGCCTAATTTTTTAAAACTGATACACGATTTGAACTCATCCTACAGGTTGATTCTGTACAATATCTGGAAGATCAGAACTTTTTTTGACACTTCATGCTCTCCCACCTCGACTATTGTAATGCATTACTTGCTGGTGTCCCATCTTGCACAATCAGACCTTTACAGCTGATCCAGAACTCAGTAGTTTGACCCAACCGAGCTCATGTAACTCCACTAATCTTCTCTCCATTGGCTTCCTGTAGCTGCCCGCATTCAATACAAGGACCTGACTCTGTCTTACAGGATAATCCCTGAATCTCCTCCAAATTACCGTAACTCTACTTTTAAAAGATACAGCCCAATGTCACCCCATGATCGTTTACAACAGCTAAAGGGTGGAATGATCTTCCTACCTCTGTCTTGTAATGAGATATTTAGCACCTTTAAGAGACAACTAAAACACATCTCTTCCACAAGCACTTGTTACAAAAATAAATAAATAAAAAGTAGGGAAAATCTAGGCATTAGAACCTAATTAGATAATTATTATTAATGATTCTGCAGTTTAGCTGGTTTCTCCTTTGCCTCTGACTTGTGTTCTCCTAAGTCGGTTTGAATAAAAGCATATTCTAAATGACCAAATGTAAATGTAACAAAAGACAGATAAGTTGTTAACATACAGAATAGATTGATTTATTTTAATTCCCCCATTTCAGTTATAGGTACTTCACCAGTTGTCTCACTGCAGTATAATGAGAACTCATTTAACGCATCCTGCTCATCTTGTGGTTGGTTTCCCAAGCCGTCCATTACGTGGAAAAATTATGAAAACAGTAAGGTTTCCCTTCGTTCTCAGCCTCCTCTCTACAGAGCCGAAGACAATGGACTCTTTTGTGTTTCAAGTTGGATTCAACAATCTTCTGCCACAAATTATATCTATTGCTCTATTGCATTGTCTGAAACTGAGAAAAAAGACATGAGCATGGATATGAGTTTCTTCAGATATTCTACAGGTTTGTCTATAGAACACAACTCAATGTTTTTTTTAACTTCAGTTAAACAGTGTGTGAAAAAATATAAATATGCAGATCAACTCATGGTCACTAACAAAATTTTCTTGCACTGAACAGAAAAACACACAAGATTAAATTCAGACAATAATGCATTTTCAGGTTCTGGACTGTGGAAGGCTCTTTTTGCTGTGGCTCTCACTGCTCTTGCATTGGGAATATTCAGTGTCATCTTTTACTACAAGAAACATCAAAAAGGTTTCCACGGCTTTATATGTTATTGTTTTAATTATGAGGTTCAAATGTGAGATTTAATTGTGTAATGAAATTATTCTAATTATTAATTTTAACAGTTTGTGGTGCAGGGTACATGCCTGCTAAGAAAGGTGAGACTATCAGCCTGCTGACTTCATTCTAATATAGCAATCGATTTTTTAAAATATATTTACTAAACTGAACTGTTTTAATGTTTTTCTCAGATGATGAATTCGATGCAGGTTTGTACATTATATTACTTAAATATTAATAATATTAACCAGCCACAAAAAAAAAACTTTCTTGCTTCACATTTATTAGCATTTCAGTGGAGGTCTGTCAGTACACTGAAGGATGTATTTTCTATGCTCTGGAGTTTCCTTACACTTTAGTATCACAAAATTTAGTGTAGACTTAATAATATAGATGTGGTAAGGTCTTTTTGTACAGATTTTACAGGGTTAAAAATATATGTTATTTAAATTAGCAAGAAAACTGATACTTCAGGATCTTTACGTGTGATGGATGGCTGGGTGTAAAATTGGGGAAAGAAGTATAGGAAGGCAAAAGAGGATGAGTCCGAGCTCTGGTCTAAATTCTAGAGAATATCTGGATGAACATCAGAGCAGCAAATTTCACTGAACATTAACATTACTAAAACTAAGAATTAGTAAAGATTTCTCGAAATGGGAAACTGGAAGACGACTCCAGAGGAAACAAAGTAACAAAACTGATCGCTGTAGTTTTAATGTTTCTTAGTACTTTAATGCTGTTAAGGCAAAATGGGTTAATAAAACGTTTTTTATTTCAGACTGAAGAACTAAAAATAAATAGTGTAATTGGGTATAAATCTTTTTGAAAGATTCTGTAGAAGAGTAGAAAATATATAAGTATAGCAAATAAAACTTTTTTAGACTGCATCATGAAGCGAGCTTAAGCATTGGCATTGAGTTTAATATATTTATTAAATGTATATATTTATATTTGTTATTTCATTTCAATCACAATATAAAAATGTGTAGTTAGTTTTAGAAACGGAGTCATGTTGATAATGAGATATAAATACAAAGACTATTGAGCAGGTTGATAAATTACAGCTAGTTAATTAAATATAGAATTAATGAAAGATTGGTTGTTAAATGTACAACCAAATGCAGGTGGCTACTAAAAAGAAAACCACAAACAGGTGTGAAGTTAATAAAGCAATAATGTACAAAAGGGCAGCATTATCGTAAATAAATCACAGGAAAGAGACATTGTTAGGCCCAACACGAAGCAGTTACAATTTTTTCTGTGATTTTTTTTTTCACAATCCCAAGTGCCTTGTTGCTTTTATAAAATTAGTTGCAAACACACTATGATTAAAAACTAGGTTTTTGATTCATTAATGAGTTTTACTGATAGGAAAACCATAAATATACTGGTCTTTTGTGACATAATCTAGTCCTGTTTTGAGCTGATCCCTGAGTAACAGGTTTCTGGTTTCTTCATTTTATATAAAAATATCGGGAAAACGATGTATTGCATATCATGCATTTATACGGATGTGAAGCGGTCAGAGGTGTGCATTATTGTTAATAATGTCACGTATGAGTATAGTAAATAAAACTTATTTAGACTGCATCAGGAAGCAGGCTTAAGCATTGGCATTGCGTTTAATATATTAATTTATATGTTATTTATTCAGTTGCTGACAATATAAACATACATGAGTTACGGAAATATGCAGGTAAGTCAGAATTTAAATGATTACAAATAAATTACTTTATTTTGAAATGCTGGATTGTTACTGTGGAGTTTTTTTTATTTACAGTAAACATCGAACTGGATACAAGTTCTAGTTCTGATTACCTAAAGGTTACTAAAAAGGCTGTACGAGATACTGAAGAAGCTGCAAAGGGGTCTCCTGGTTATCCTTATGAACTATGTGTTTTTGGGTCCAAGTCATTCAGTAGTGACAGCAGAGCGTACTGGGAAGTTGGACTTAAAGCTGAGAATGTGCCAACCAAAAAGTCATGGCTGATTGGAGTGGCCAGTGAATTATATAAATCATCAAGTGCTGAGGCCTACAATGAGATGGATGGCTTTTGGTATCTGTGCTCAGATCCCTCGAATGGCCTTTGTGTAAGCACCAAGCCAAAAATCTCACTGCCAGTAAAAAACCCACCAGAAAGTATCGGGGTTTTTTTGGAAACCCAAACGAATGAACTGAAGATTTCATTTTACGATACCAAAGAGAATGTGCACCTTTTCACCATGATGGTGGGTTACACAGGGTCGGTTGTGCCCCTTTTCAACCCTGGATTAGGGGATGAGTCTCCACTACGCATACTTGACAAGCCAAAAACGCACACAATGTTACACATTAATGATACAAATCAACATTAATAACAAGTCACTATTTAACTACACACACTGCCTGGTCTAAAAAAAGGTCACCCTGTAATAGTCAGAACACTTTTAGCCTTTAGTTTTGATTACGTCACACAATCACTGCGGTATTGTTTCTACAAGCTTCAGCAATGTCATTTACTTCTGTCCAGATTTTTCATTAATTTATTCACGTATTAATGTAAATTTGGCCCAGTGCACAAAGTCTTTTCTAGCACATCCCAAATATTCTCAACGGGAATGTGTACACATCTTTCCCTTGGTTCATTCACAACAATACACACCCTCTCGTGCCATCTTTAATAACCCATGAAGTAATCATTTAATGTGAGGTGCTTACTCTTCACCCATTTATTTAGTTAAATCCAGGTGGTTTTTTTTTTTTTTTTTTTTGGCCAGGCAGTGAAGCTTATAAATTTCGAAAGTTTTTTTTTATTTTTTTTTATTTTTAATTGGTTTATTTATTGTTTAAAAGTTTAAATAACTATTATTATATAATAACTCAGCCCAGAAGTCTTACATTTAATCAGTCCAGTTTTATGTAAACTAAATCATTATAAATGATTATACATACATACACAAAGTTGTGCTCCAAAGTTTACATACCCCAGCAGAATTTTTGTTCTTTTTTTAGAGAATATAAATGACACTCATGGCTCAGGGTTAGTGGTTGGGTGAAGCCATTTATTGTCAATCGACTGTGTTTTTTCTTTTTAAATCATAATGACAACCGAAACAATCCAAATGACCATCAACATCTTTTGTCCAGCCACTGACGTTTCTGGATTGGGAGTCATGGGGAAAGCAAAAGAATTGATCAGATCTATGGGAACAAGTAGTTGAACTGTATGCACAACAAGAAGGCACTTGAAAAAAATGGGCTGCCTGGCCGAGTCACCAGAAATAAGCCATTACTGTGCAAATGCCAAGTATTTCGCCTACAATACGCCAAACAGCCTCAAAACTTCTGGAACAGGAGTTATTTTTGACGGCTTTCATAAACATTACATTTAGAGAAGTGTCAACAAGGCCTATGATGAAAAGAACACCATTCCTACTGTAAAGCAGGATCACTGATGTTTTGGGGATGTGTGTGCAAAAAGGCACAAGAAACTTGGTCAAAGTTAAAAGAATGATAAATGCAGCATGTTATCAGCAAATACTGGAGGGAGATTTGCCTTCATCAGTCCGGAAGCTTCACATGCAACACACTTGGACATTCCAACATGACAATGATCCAAAACACAAGGACAAGTCGACCTGTCATTGGCTATAACAGAACAAAGTGAATGTTTCTGACCTCAATATCACTGAGCCACTTGGGGGAGATCTCAAGCGTACATTTTATAAGAGACAGCCCGGGAATTTACAGGAACTAGAGGCTTTTTAGCAATCATTGATGGTAGGGGCAATACACGGTATTAACGACTGGGATAGGTAAACTCATTTACTGTATATTCTCTGAAAAAAGGCCAAGAAAGCAAAAGTTCTCTCAGGGTATGTAAACCTTTAAGCCCAACTGTATATATACACACAGTACGCACGCGCGCGCGCACACACACACACACACACACACCTAAATGATAGATCATTATGAATAACGGTGTTCAAGCTCCAGTTCCAAGTTCCCTAGTGTGTCATGTTGTTAACAGAAGGTTTCTCCTTCACTTCTCCTTGAGTTAATGCTGTCTGCTCTTCCTGGTACAGAAACAGTTTGCTTTATCAGAGATCTGCCAGAAAATTATTTCTATTGAAATTAATAAACCTACCTGTCTGGTGACACTAGATGTTTACATGAAAAAAAATAAATTCTTATACTAAACACGACCACTAAAATATCAGACTAGTTCTAGTTCATAAATGCAATAACTTTGACACTCTGATATACAGTAGAAATCCTAATCCTAAAACAGAATGTTGAGTAACTTCTAATTATAAACTAGAGCTTTATTTCTGTAGAACTACAGAGGAGGGCTTTGAATGCTCAGCCCATGAAGATTGTGGCACACTTTGAACTGTGTTCAT
>JAOUQT010076366.1:0-10148 GCA_025769995.1 Xyliphius kryptos
AGTGGACCTGGGATTTGAACCGCCAACCTTCTGATTGATAGTCCAACACCCTATCCACTGAGCCACTCACTCCCAAACAGTAAAAGTAAAACAGAAAGAGAGAGAGAAAGAGAGAGAGATAGATAGAGAAGTTTGTCCTCCACGTTTAACCCATCCGTGCAGTAAGACACACAAATACACACACTGGTAAAGTGAGCACACGTGCCCGGAGCGGTGGGCAGCCTTGTATACGGCGCCTGGGTAGCAATTGGGGTTTAGGTGACTTACTCAAGGGCACTTCAGTCAGAGTACTTGGTTGGACTGGGTACCGAACAGGCGACCTTCAGGCAACCTGGTTCATTAACCACAAGCCTACGACTGCCCACTGCCCAACATTTTTTTATGTTTTAAAAAAAAGATGAAAGAGCATTACCAAAATCAATCAAAGCTTCCAATATGGATTTGTCAGTGTTCCTTTCAAAGGCATTCATCGACATTAAATTTTAGTAGATTTTAGGCGTCAGTTAAACTCTATAGAAAAAACACACATTAAACATTTATCCCTAAAATATAATTATATCTCATTTTAAGGGAAATTTATTTCATACAGTTCATTTTAGTAACTGTACATCAAAAGATGTCAATGTTTATTCTGATGAAGGATGTTCTGACCTTCAAATTTTAAGTATATGTGCATTAAAATGCATAAAGTGAGGCACCAAAAAAAAAAAAAACCCTCTACTGTGGAATATTATAAATATACACAACTATGCACACATAGGTCAGTCACACATACTACAGTTGTTACTTTAGGAAAAATAATACAAATAATAATAATAACAATAATAATAAAGTGATGTTAAGAAGCTAAAGGGACTAAATATACATATAAAACATAAAAGACTTCTTTACATTTTAAAAATTAATAAAACCTTTGTGTATACTTTTGTCGAAAGTGATCTCAAAGTCGCACCTCACTTTATTGGAGCAATGAGGGTTTTTGGTTTTGCTGAAGAGCCACACTGGCAACCTTTAGTAAAGGCAGGGTTTAAATCCCTCTGCTTCAGATTGATAGCTAACACCCAAACCACATGGGAGTGAACTAACGGAGCCAAAACGTTGCATAAGAGGCAGTTTGGAAACATCGGGCTTTACCCTCACTGATTGGTAGTTGTCATGTTAAGAGGAGAGATGTTTAGTGGTCACGGCTACGACAAAATTAGGGAAAGTGGAGTAAAAAATAGTGTCATGAAAATAACTTAATAAGATCTTAGTCTATAAAGTAAGACGTGCTTAGTTTCCCTAGTAATAAATCTACTCTTTTTATGTTTTAATATAACTGTCCATCATACAAAAACAACATTAAAGCTATGATTTGAGTCGTTTGAGAGTTTAGAACTCTGAACAGCCGCTGGATGAAGTGGAACCCTGGCTGTGAGTTGAATACGACACAGTGATGCTCTAACGAATCTATACCTATAAACGCCAAAGCCCTCACTCACTCATCGCTAGTTCTCCCACTTCCCGAGTACCTACAAAGCTAAAATTTGGTCTCATTATTCCATATCATGTTCTGGGAAAAACTAAGGAATTCTCATTTTTCCTAGATAGATGGTTCGTTTGATATCGCCATTGAATGCAAGACCCCTCCAGGGTCACATCAGGGTCTTCATGAGTACCTACAAGGCTGAAATTTGGCACCGTGATTACCTACCATGTTCTTGAGAAAACTAAGGGTTCTCCTTTTCCTACGTTTGATTGTTTGTTTGCTATCGCCATCAAATTCAACGTTTCGGATGGATTGGGGTCTTGGGGAGAACCTACAAGGCTGAAACGTGGCACCGTGATTATCTACCATGTCCTTGAGAAAACTAAGGGGTTTTCCTTATCCCCTTATTTGATTGTTTGTTCGCTTTTGCCATCGAACGCAACATTTCGGATGGATTGGGGTCTTGGGAAGTATGTCCTTGGGAAAACTATGGGGTTCTGGTTTTTCTACGTTCGATTGTTTGTTTGCTATCGCCATTGTTTGATAACCTACCATGTTCTTGAGAAAACTATGGGGTTCTCCTTTTCCTACGTTTGATTGTTTGTTTGCCATCGCCATCAAATTTAACATTGTGGATGGATTGGGGCCTTGGGAAGAACCTACAAGGCTGAAACGTGGCACCGTGATTATCTACCATGTCCTTGGGAAAACTAAGGGGTTCTTGTTTTCCTACATTCGATTGTTTGTTCGCTATCGCCATGGGACGCAACATTTCGGCTTCGATTAGGGTCTTGGTGAGTAATTTCAAGGCTAAAATTTGGCACCGTGATTACCTACCATGTCCTTTGGAAAACTAATGGGTTATCTTTCTCGTACGTTTGATTGTTTGTTCGCCATCGCCATCGGACGCAACACCTTGGATGGATTGGGGTCTTGGGAAGTACCTACAAGGCTGAAACGTGGCACAGTGATTATCTACCATGTCCTTGAGAAAACTAAGGGGTTCTGTTTTTTCTACGTTCGATTGTTTGTTCGCTATCGCCATTGTTTGATAACCTACCATGTTCTTGAGAAAACTATGGGGTTCTCCTTTTCCTACGTTCGATTGTTTGCCATCAAACGCAACACCTTGGATGGCTAGGGGTCTTGGCGAGTACCTACAAGGCTGAAACTTGGCACTGTGATTACCTATCATGTCCTTGGGAACACTAAGGGGTTCTTGTTTTCCTACATTCGATTGTTTGTTCGCTATCGCCATCGGACGCAACATTTCGGCTTAGATAGGGGTCTTGGCAAGTACCTACAAAGCTGAAACTCGGCTCCGTCGTTCCTTGTCGCGTCCATGGAAAACCTACAGATAAATTCACGTGAAAAAGCAACCGCGTGGACACCGTAGTCACAATTTTTTATTGCCACAAACCTCACGCTATAATAATACGTTCATTTGAAACATATAAACTCTAAAGCCATCACTCATTAAAAAACAATTGCCTTTTAACTTTTACGTTGTTTTCAAGTTCGCCACCGTAGCGCAACACAGGTGTTCGGCTAGTTAATTTATAGATAGAGGGAGTTGTTCACACAGTTCCGCATATATGTATACTATATATACTTATGTGTGTGTTTGTGTATGTTCTCTGGAGATGGCAGTAGTAAGTAAAAGAATAATTCCTATCTGAAGTGACATTGAAGCCACACACTCTTATCTTATTATTACTCTGTGCGGTTTGACCTCAGTCACGGCCGCCAGGTTTCACCCTGCCCCACGGTGCCAACGAGTCCTTGGTGGTCTGCCGTCCCTCCGGAGCCTCAGCCATGGGATCGGCAAAGTAAACACCACGCAAGGCATTCTGGGAGAGTACTGCACAGTCAGCAGGCTCCGTCCTCGGGGTGGGTTAAAGCTCGCAAAGCTCTCAGACCTTCATCTCCCACAAAGATACGGGTGGTCGAGTCCGAAACGCTGAGTCCGACTCCTTGTTTTTGTTTCTCTTTTTTCTCTCGAGCTGCATATAGTGCGAGATCTGAGGCCGAGGCTTCAGAGGTGCTAAAATATGTGCCCTGGAGGCTGAAACCACACAGAGCTGACCAGAGGTGCTTGGATATGCACATGTTTGGGCATATTTTTGTCTTTCTCAGCTTTTCCAGTGAATCCAGAGCCGGCCAGGGTTGTAATTGAATATATATAAAGGGATTACAGAGTTAAAATCATTGAATATGAAGCTGCACCAGACACCCTTACAGCGGAAAGACCTCGATCATAAAACGTCCTGGAAATAGAACTCGGAGCTAAATGAATTTCTGCAGTGACCTGACCTCGTATTCCTCAGTTAATAAACCCACGGATGTTCTAGCGCTCACTCTTCCTTCCTCGTAAGGAACCTGCCTTGAGTATTTTGGTTACAGCTCGCAGCTCTGACTGGAAACCGGCGCAGAATAACTTTTTCCATCTTTGTACGTCCTAAAATATTGCACGCTAAGTGGCTGGGAAAAATAAATCTGAGAGCCAAAAAGACGCAGTGAACCTTCAGCATCAAGCCACAAAATAAAAGGCACTGTGTGGAGAATGTGAGAAGAATTCGGACGTGCGAATACAGTCCCCGACCCTATACGACGGTCTGGCACACGGGGAGAGAGTTCGCATGTTAATATCGTGTGTCTGTTTCCAGTAATATTACGTTTTATGGGTGCTGACGGGTCGAGGAGTGATTTACCTGCATGGTTTTGTGGTGCACGCTCCATTGCACATCTTCCACTGTTCCTGTGTTACCCTCTTAAGTGTCAACTCACTAAAGTATTCCTGCTGTTTTCCAAAAGAATCTAAAATCAGAGTCCAAGATCTTGTAACACAGGAAAAACTGTCCAAAATGCTGTATTTATTTATTTTATTTAGTTTTTTTAAAAGAATGTAATGTGAATTATTTACACGTTACAGGGCACGGTGGTGGTGGGCATGACGGACCCAACCACGTGAGACATCTATCCAACCATCCATCCATCCATCCATCCATTATCTTCCACATATTCCTCTACTAGGGGCGCAGTGGGGTTCCCCATAGCTAATCGCTATATGCCATGCACCTCGCGTCATTCCCACCACTCTTCCCGTCCGCCAATCTCAACACGTCAGGCACCTCGCGTCTTCCCCTTCGCTCTACCCGTCCACCAATGGCTATACGATTATGGCTATACGCCAAGCACCTCTCGTCTTCTCCTCCACTCTATCCGCGCGCTAATCGCTATATGCCAAGCACCTCTCAAGAACAAACAAAGTGATTCATTTTGCCTACTGTGCTTACACACAGAGGAATTTGTCCTCTTGTATTCTCCTTCACTCTATCCGCGCGCTAATTGCTATATGCCAAGCACCTCTCGTATTCTCTTTCACTCTATCCGCGCGCTAATCGCTATATGCCATGCACCTCGCCTAACCCCCTCCACTCTTCCCATCCGCCAATCGCTATACGCCAATCGTTATACGCCAATCACCTCATGGGATCCCCTCCACTCTACCCGTCTGCCAATGGCTATACGCCAATCACCCTGTGTCTTCCCCTCCACTCTACCCGTGCGCAAATCACTATTTGCCAATTCCCTTCTGTCATCCTCTCCTCTCTGTACACCAATCGCTGTACGGCAAGTGCCTCACGTCTACTCCTCCACTCCACCTATAGAGGTGACACACACCAGGCGCCTTATACTATAAATAAATACAATAAAAGTTCATTGTTGCTTAATAATCGTAATAATTGTGAAATAATTCCACCACCTGTCATTGTTTTATCCCCATTAGAAAGTTCATCATAATTAATTCCACTCATTAGTCTCCCGATCATAAAGTCTGACATCATAAAGTTTGTGCTGCGTTCATTCAAAAGGCATCATTACGACCGCGCTGTTTTCCAGGAAACGCTTTAGGACGACCCGGACCGGTCAAACGAGAAACATTTAAAAACCATTTAACAGGTCATGTTACCCAGCATGCCAGGGATCATTTTTATTGTGATTATTTTTGGGCCTGGTTCTGTTATGCCGTGGACACAGAAGAGGGAACGTCCTCCAGATTTCGAGTGAGCAGACGAGGCTTTGAGCTCGACCTCCGATGGGATTTAAACACTTCTCGACAGACAGTATATCTTTCAGAATCTCAATAGGAATGAACTCTGCGGAGATTTGTTTAAATGGATATTAAAGTGTTTTTATAATAAATAAGAACGTGTCTATAAGAATCAATGAGTTAAAATTTACAGTTAATATCTGCAGCTGTAGGTCCTGAGCTGCAATTCCATGTCACACAACACTTAACTTCTTAACCCTGTGCTTGAGTTGGCGTCTCCTTCGGCGGGATTACTGCGCGCAAATAAATGTGTTTCTAACAAGCGTTAGTCAGATTTACAGAAGAAACACTGCGGTACGAGTGTCAAAACAGGTTAAGTGCAGGATTTGTTGCTTTATTAACAAGTCCAGTGACATCAGAGGGACTAAATTATTTGGGCGTATTAAATGTTTAATGAGACCTGGAAACCTTTTATTTGTTTATTGTCCAGATACTTTACATTGACATTACCTCCCTCAGTGGACGCTTTTATCCAAATCAACTAACAGGAAGTCCAAATTGGTGTTTGGCTCAGAGCACATGGTCAGTCATTGGGGTAAGGGTACTTTATGGACCACAAAGGCATCTTTTGGTGGACTAGATACGTATACGAACCCCCGAACAAATGATGTGGACGAGGTAAAGAGATTTATGGCTGTAAAAGCTTGGATTTATTTAAAGTTAGAGGATAGCGTCAGCATCTTCCCCTCCACGCTAACTCGCGTCATCCCTTCCATATTGCAAGTGCACCACTCGCTATACGGCAAGCACCTTGCAACATCCTCTCAACTCACCCATGCGCCAATGGCTATAAGCTAACTGCCTTGCGCCATCCATTCTACCCATGCGCCAATGGCCATAGGCTAACCGCCTTGCATCAACCATTCTATCTATGTGCAAATGGCTTTAGGCTAACTGCGTTGCATCATCCATTCTACCCATGAGCCAATGGCTATACTCTAACTGCCTCGCATCATCCAATCCACTCTACCCATGCGCCAATGGCTATAAGCTAACTGCCTTGCGTCATCCATTCTACTCATGCGCCAATCGCTATATGCTAACTGCCTTGCGTCATCCATTCTACCCATGCGCCAATGGCTATAGGCTAACCGCCTTGCATCAACCATTCTATCTATGTGCCAATGGCTATAGGCTAACTGCCTTGCGTCATCCATTCTACTCATGCGCCAATGGCTATAGGCTAACTGCCTCGTATCATCCAATCCACTCTATCCATGCACCAATCGCTATATGCTAATCGCCTTGCATCAACCATTCTACCTATGCGCAAATTGCTATATGCTAACTGCCTTGCGTCAACCATTCTACTCATGCGCCAATGGCTATAGGCTAACTACCTTGCATCATCCAATTCACTCTATCCATGCACCAATCGCTACATGCTAATCGCCTTGCATCAACCATTCTACCTATGCGCCAACGGCTATAGGCTAACTACCTTGCATCATCCATTCCACTCATGCGCCAATGGCTATCGGCTAACTGCCTCGCATCCTCCAATCCACTCTATCCATGCACCAATCGCTATATGCTAATCGCCTTGCATCATCCACTCTACCCATGCGCCAATGGCTATAAGCTAACCGCCTTGCGTCATCCATTCTACTCATGCGCCAATCACTATACGCTAACTGCCTCACTTCATCCACTCTACACGTGCACAATCGCTATATGCCAATCGCTATATGGGAGGACATGGAAACTCCACCCATATAACCCCTAGTGCTGAGAGGCAAACGTGCTAACCACTAAGCCACCATGCCTCCCTGAACCTGCCCAATTTTAAAATAATTATTGCACACTTTCTGTAAATGCTATAAATGTCCTATGTTCGTATACTATATGATTTATTTAACCACAATTCCCAAAACAACCAATGAGTTATAAAAGAAAATTATGAAAATTGATCTTTTTTATTAATTGTCAGAGGTGCCCAAACTTTTGCACATCATTATATAGAGACACTTTTTAAAGTTTGAATGCAAACACAGTTGCAAAACCTGACAGAAAACACATTGCTGAGGAAAAAACTCCACCGCAGTCAAGAGAAGTTGTGTTCCGCAGACGGTGGAGACCCACAGACAGGTGCTTTTCCATCCGTTTACGCAGCAGCACATTTTAAAAAAAGCCAGCTCAACTATTTCCTCTTTCCACAGACGAGCATGTGGATACACTTTAAGATGGAACAGAAGCCTGAAGAGATGTTCAGCAGAGACGGAGAGGAGGAGAGACGGAAAATCTTCCAAATATCATAAACGTTTCATAAATTTTTCATAATAAGAGTCGCGGGTGAGGTTGAAGTCTATCATAGCACTATCAGAACCTCAAAAAGCACTTCAGATCCTCACAACACAGACACAGAGATGATTACTCGAGGTGAGTTAGTAACAGGACATTCCGCTGGCTTTCCTGCCCCGGTGCTGCCATGCATAAGATTTATACAGCAACAATAAAGGAAGTAGTAAAAGACAAAGCTGCCCCTTTTCCTGCCAGTTATTGTCTGATTTAGTCATTACTAGGTGGTTAGCACATTCGTCTCTCAGTGCCGGGGATTCCCGGTTTGAATCCTAATAAATCTAGGTGGAGTGTTTTCCATGTCCTCCCCATGTCCTCCGGGTTCTCCGGTTTCCTCCCACAGTCCAAAATTCCAGATAAATTGAATGCTTTAAATTGCCCCGTATAGTGTGTGTGTGTGTGTGTGTGTGTGCCCAGTGATGGATTGGCGCCCTGTCCTGGGTGTAGCTGCCCAGCGCCCGAGGCGTTCTCCCCTGGATGGGCCTGGGGAACCACACCGCGACCCTCGTAGAGGAATAAGCAGAAGATAATGAATGAATGAATAAATGCTAGGAATGAAACGATTACAGATTAGGACGGTACGATTACTGTCTGAGAAATAATTGCGATTATACCGTGGTATGAAAAAGTGTTTGCTCATTTCCTGTTTTGTTTTTTTGCATGTTTGTCACACTTAAGTGCTTCGGAAGATCAAACCAATTTAAATCAACACAAGTAAACAAAAAAAAAATTGTTAATGAAGCTGTTTATAATTAAGGGAGAACAAAGATCCAAACCTACATGGCTTTGTGTGAAAAAGTGACTGCCGCCTAAACCTAATAACTGGTTGGGTCACCCTCAGCAAAAACAACTGCAACCAAGCGTTTGTGAGAACCTGCAATGAGTCTCTTACGGCGTTCTGGAGGAATTCTGGTCCACTTATCTTTGCAAAATTATTGGAATTCAGTTCCATCAGAGGGTTTTCAGCATGAACGTCCTTTCTAAGGTCAGACCACAGCATCTCAATAGGATTCAGGTCAGGACTGTGACTAGGCAACTCCAAAGTCTTCATTTTGTTCTTCTTCAGCCAATCAGATGTGGACTTGCTGGTGTGTTTTGGATCACTGTCCTGCTGCAGAACCCAAGTTGGTTTCATCGTGAGGTCACGAACAGATGGTCAGACGTTCTCCTTTAGGATCTTCTGGTAGACGCCAGAATTCATAGTTCCATTTATCACAGCAAGTCTTCCAGGTCCTGACGCAGCAAAACAGCCCCAGACCATCACACTACCACTACCATATTTTACTGTTGGTATTATGTTCTTTTTCTGAAATGCAGATTTTACGCCAGATGTGACGGGACACACACCTTCCAATGAGTTCATCTTTTGTCTCATCGGCCCACAAAATTTTTTCCCAAAAGTCTTGGGAATCATCAAGATGTGTTTTGGAAAAGTTGAGACAAGCTTTAATGTTATTTTTTCTCAGCACTGTGTGTCTTCTAGGAACTCTTCTAGGAACATTTTTGCCCAGTCATTAACTCTGACCTTAACTGATGCAAGTGAAGCCTGACGTTTTTTGGACATTGTTGAGGGGTCTTTTTTTGATCTCTTGGATGAGTCGTCGCTTCGCTTTTGCGGTACTTTTTCCGCAAATGTGTAGCTTTTAAGGATCTTTTGGTGAATTTCACTTTGTCAGGCAGGTACTATTTAAGTGATGTCTTGATTGAGAACAGGTGCAGGGTGGCTAGAGACAACGTACTTAGGGGTGATAAACCACGGTATGCTTTAACATGGGGGGCAATCACTTTTTCACACAAGGCCATGAAGGTTTGGATCTTTTTTCTCCCTTAATAATAAAAACCTATATTTACAAATTGCATTTTTTTTTTTACTTGTGTTGTCTACTAATATTTAAATTGGTTTGATGTTCCGAAACAAGTGTTACAAACGTAAAAAAAACAGGGAATGTGGAAGGGGCAAACACTTTTTTACACCACTATAAGTCTGAAGTCTGTCAAGATTTCAATTAATACCATGTTAATAAACTAAAACACACTTTTATTTTGAAATGAACGATGTTTTTAAAATAGTAGACTCACCTTGGGAAGGGTTCCTGTAGTTAATACACAGTCCAGATCAATCACTGAAAAGTTTAGCTGCATCTTCATCTGACTGTCGTAATCAGAACAACCTGGAAATATCAGGGAGTAAGTGGTGACCCTTTTTATGTAATTAACATTTATTTTATTTATTTCTTATGATTAAAAGGCTTTTACACTAAGACAAAT
>JAOUQT010076377.1:0-10148 GCA_025769995.1 Xyliphius kryptos
TTGAAATCTGCACCAATCACCACTCTCTCCTTTCTGGGAATGCTCTCTACTACTTCATCTAGCTCCCTCCAGAATCTCTCTTTCTCCTCCAACTCACAGCAAACTTGTGGTGACACCATTCACCATTACACCTTTAATTTCTAATTTCAAACTCATCACCCTATCTGACCCCCTTTTTACCTCAACAACACTCTTTACATAGTCCTTCCTCAGAACCACCCCAACTCCATTTTTCTTCCTATCCACACCATGATAGAACAGTTTAAAACAATGTTTCGAGCCTTGCTACCCTTCCACTTTGTCTCCTGCACACACAAAATATCCATCTTTCTTTTCTCCATCATGTCAGCCAGTTCTCTACCTTTCCCTGTCATCGTCCCTACATTCAGGTTTGCTACCTTAAGTCCTACACTCTTGACTCTCCTGTTCTCTCTCTGTCTCCTCACGCGCTTCTCTCCTCATCGTCTTCGGCAAACAGTAGCCCAATTTCCACCAGTACCCTGTTTTCCACCAGTACTAATGGCGGTCGTTGTTAACCCGGGCCGCAACCGATCTGATATGGATGAACATTGAATGATTTGCATTTTGCAAATGTTTTACGCTGTTTTTTGAAATCTGAATTCTTATTGAATACACTTTTTTTTGTATGATAACCGTGGGTTCCTTAGATCAAGACCCATAACAGGTGTTGTATGATATGAAACTGCCTTGACACAGAATAAGCCAATAAATTATGGTTCTGTTTGGATCAGTACATTTAAGCAATTGACATTTTATCATCATTAGTATGATGCAGTTTTCTTGATTCATTTTCATGCTTATGAAACCGAGTTCTGTGCAAATGGACTTGATAAATTGTTTTCTTGTTTCAAGTGAAATAAATGAAATTCATATTAATGAATGAATATTTTAATTTTAATGCTGGTTTTGCTTTGATGAAAGCAAACCTGATAAATTATAACTAATAAATTATCAAAAGGTAACTCCAACAATTTTAATGAAACAGTCTGTGCCAAAAAAACATCTTTCACATGCAGGTGAATATCACTGAAATAAAATGGCTGCCAGGAATAATCCACTGGCTCAATTCATACTCTATGTACATGACATCTGTTTGACATCACAAATGGGTATCTAAGTGAGTGTTGTCCTATGTGCATGCATAAAATGTAAGGGCTGTGATGACAGTACATACTGGGGTTGCACAATGAATGACTGTATATGCTTACTACATATATAGATTATTTACTTTATCTCTCTCAGTAAAGGATTTGAGAAAAAGAATACATGGGCTTCATATCAAGTCACATGTAATTCATTATAATTATAAATACCTGTAGCTCAAATCAGAAAAAAAAAAATAATAATAAAATATAATAACAAAAATATAATATTATAATATTAAAATAGATATTTCATTCTTTTTATTGTAAACTTCATTTTATTTTTTAATAAAAAAAAATTTCCTGCACCTTAGGCCTGCAACACATTCCAAAAATGTTGGGAAGGGCCAGTTAGTTCTAGCAATGAAGTGAAAAACCTTTATAATGATGGGATTTAAAACAGGTTACTGTAACCATGATTTGGTATAATCCTGTCCATGTCTAAAAATCACTCCTTATACTTTTCTTCATCCAGCCATAAATACACTGGCTTGTGCTCTCTAATGGTAAATTCATTTAAAAAATGTACATAAGCATTTACAATGTTTGCTAAATACTTTTTTGATGTTATGGGATGGCGTTTCCATCCTGGTGAACGGAAAAGATGAACGGAAGTGCAGGGACATTTATTTACAAAAATACCAACACAGGGACGAAAAATATAAAAAAATAACAGACAGTGCAGGTCTTAGGTGAGGAATGTGGCACATGTAGGAGAAGATACAGCGGGATGCTGGTTCTAAACCACACATTCAGTCAATATCCTCAGAAACCAGCAACTATGAAAAGAGAAAAATGAAACAAATTAAATAATAAATGAAGCAGAATAAACAAAACAGGCAGCCATACACACATGCATAAACACAAGCAATATATAAGTGGAAATGTGCAGAGTCAGAGTCAGAGTCAGAGTCAGACACAAGTAGACATACTGTACTTTCACAGACAAACATAGTCAAAGCCCCAGCATAACCATAGGACCATCTCCATTATGGTGCTGCCGTTATTTAGCATAGAACCGTGATAGTTGAATCACCTTTAGAAGCAATTACAACCTCAAGTCTTTTTCAGTATGAAGCTACAACCTTGGCACACCTATTTGTGGGCCGTTTCTCACATTCTTCTTTGCAGATCCTCTCGAGATTCATCAGGTTCGATGGGGTACATTGTTGCACAGCCATTTTCAGATCTTACCAGGGATGTTCAAATTGGTTCAAAATTTGGGCTGTGGCTGGGTAACTCAAGAACATTCAGAGTTATTCAACAACCACACATTTGTTATCTTGGCTGTGTGGTAAACATTGTCTAAGATCAAGAGCACACTGGAAAAGATATATTCACAGATAACACTGTATATTGCTGCATAAATCTTTCACAAGAAAATTTCGTTTCTCATGGTCTGAGAGTCCTTTAGGTGCCTTTCAGAATAAGCCATGGAATCTGTCTTTTACCTTTTACCCACATGAGGCTTCTGAGTTGCCACTCTATCATACAGACCTGATTGGTGGGGTGCAGTAGAAATGTTGTGCTTCTGGAAGGTTTCCTCTCTCCACAGAGCACTTCAATTCTTCAGAATTGTGTTCTTTTTACTGACATTAATGGGACCTTATAGAGACAGATGTGTGCTTTTCCAAATTATGTCCAATCACCACAAGTGGACTCCAGTCAAGTTGTCAAAACAGCTGAAGGATGATCATTGGAAACAGGAGTAATGTGAGCTCAGTTGTGAGTGTCATGATAAAGGTGTGAATACTTATGTAGATATAATATTTTTTTGTAATACATTTTTTCACTCTGTCATTATGGGGTATTGTTTGTAGAAATTTGAGGGAAAAACACTATTTATATCCTGATACCCATTCATTCCAACCATAAAGCTTGATGATTTGTTATTCACCAGGATCAATTAACACCCATAACTGGAGCCTACGTAAAGAACAAAGCCAATGATCGTATGACCAACCCAAGTCAACCCAGAAAGGAGTGCTGTCTAATCACTGTTGCTGCTGCTACCCAGTCATCTGGAAGATCTTTGCTAAAACCTTTCTTAACTCCTTTCTGAACTCCTCACAGCATTCCTCCCTTCTTAACTTCCACCATTTTGTCCTCTTCTCTACATTCTACGCCCTTCTTCTCTTCCTAACTACCAGAGTCATCCTGCAAACCACCATCCGATGTTGTTTAGCTACACTATCCCCTGCCACTACCTTACAGTCTCCAATCTCTTTCAAGTGACCTTGTCTACACAATATGAAGTCTACCTGTGTGTTCCTGCCTCCACTCTTGTAGGTCACCCTGTGCTCCTCCTTCTTTTGAAAAAATTTGTGTTTACCACAGACATTTCCATTTTCTTTGCAAAATCCACCACCATCTGTCCTTCTAGATTCTCTCTGGAGAGATCCAGAATCTCTCTTTCTCCTCCAACTCACAGCCAACTTGTGGTACATAGCCACTGACAACATTTACTATTACACCTTCAATTTCTAACTCATCACCCTTTTCACCTCAACAACACTCCAGATCCTATCCACACTGCCTCAGTTTTCTATTTGCTTAAGTTTAGCACCGAATATCTCTTCATACATATTAAATATATGTGTTATTATATCTAATTAATATCGATCTCTTTCAAAAACTGTAATATCATCTGCATATACTGTGATTTTGTAGATACATTAATTCCTGACCTGATACTAGTTAGTCTAGATTCATTTTTTACTTTATTTAATGACGGGCTAATTGCAAGTATGTAGAGGGCTGCACTAAGTGGGCAGCTCTGTTTACCCCTCTATTATTTCGAAAGAATCCGTTAGGACATTGTTAACATTAATTTGAACACTGGATTTATTATATAATGCTTTAATCATGTTTATGAGAACAGGGGGATATCCATAATGTTGCATTACTTCTCATATGTACAAAGTGTAGTCTTGGTCTGGTGTCTGGTGTAGCTTCCGCGGCAAGAGTTGGTTCCGTCGTCGGTGTAGGTCTCATGGTAGGAGATGGTTCCTGAGATGGTGCAGAGTCCTGGGTTGAAGCTGTAGCAATGTTGTCTACGAGTTGCCTTTCCCCTGGGGGTGCAGCATATTTGGTCTCTCAGGAGAGCTCAGAAGCTTCACTGCTGCTGTCGCTGCTGCCACTGCAGCTGGAGGTGAAAGATTCGTTCTCTTTCATCTGTGATTCTTCACCGCTTTGTTGTCTTGTTTTGCTGCTTCTCTCTTTTTCGTCTCCTTAAAGAAATCTTTAATAACCTCTTCGACCGGTAGAGGCACCTTCAATTTATTGCTATCCCGGCCACTAAAAATAAACATGTCCTGGTTGTAGACAGAGGTTGCACAATTTAGTGTGGTTACATTCTTTTCCCAGATGTCCGACGTCTCCAACATCCAACTTCCAACATTTTTCTTGATCACAATCCCGTGCCTGATGGTTTGAATCATTACAGATAAAGCACCTTTGTGTTTGTCTGGGGAAAGAAATTGTACTGTTGTATGGCCCGATTGAAATGGAGATCTTGGATTTGGATCAAGGTGCCATTGTGGTTTTTAAAAATTCTTATTTTGTATTTAGTAACTCTATACCACATTACGAAATGTTCCACTGGTTTATTCACTGGTTGGAGGATTTTTCCAAACCTTTTTATGTAACTTTTAATGGCTTCATCCGCAATACGTCCAAAACTTGACAGTTTTGTATGTGTTCGCTATGCTAGCCATGTCAAGTGCTGTGTAGCCTGATTGTAGAGATGATACAAAGAAAAGCACATACATTCTAGATTATCAGAGTCACTGATGTGCATTCTATAATAAACTTGAAATGCTTTACTATCCTGTGATGATACCTTTACCAAACCAAGGATGATAATTGTATAGATGGGCAATTTGTGAATAAAACATAAACCCTAATTTCTAACATGCATCAACAATGTTATTTTACATCTAGCCAATAAAGGTGTATCTGTCAGTACGTTTTGTTTACTATTATATGATTATCACACAGTATATACTATATTCTTTTAAAATACATATAAATGCAAAGCTAAACATTTGCTACTTGTAGGCATTTGTATATTAATGCTAATTGTTTAATGCCACTTTTAACCTTCGTAGACTCGTGACTTGAACAATTCCATACACAAGGTTATACATAGTACACAAGTCAAGGACAATTTAGCATCTCTAATTCCCCCAGCATGCCTCTCTTTGGACTGTGGAAGGATTCAAACAAGACCATCAGTGTTTTAAATCTGATGCGAGCAACTACAGGGAGCCAATGGAGAGTGTGGAGCAGTGGTATAGTCTGTGTGAACTTGGATTGAACATTAAATACAAGTCTTGCAGCCGAGTTCTGGAACAACTGTAAAGGACTTATAGCACTCAGTGGTAGCCCCGTTTAGAGGGAGTTACAGTAGTCCAGTCTCGAGATGACCAGGGAATGAACCAAGATCTGCGTGGCCTCTGTAAAAAAAGAAATTGACGAATCCTTCTGATATTATAGAAAAGGAATCGACTTGATCAAGAGACATTGGCAGTGTGGGAGGAAAAAAAATTTTGTTGTCCATAGTCACCCACAAGTTGCGTGACATGGCAGGTGGGGAGATTTGAACCTTATCGACAGAGAGGACAAGGTCCTGTTGAGGACAAGCGTTACCTGAAAATAGTAGCACTTCCGTCTTGTCAGGATTCAACTTCAGCTGGTGATCGGCCATCCATGCTGATATGTATGCAAGACATGCATGTGGGCTGATATGTATGCAAGACATCCTGAGATCTTGGCAGATACTTGAGTGTCTGAGGGAGGAAAGGATAGGATTAATTGGGTGTCATCAGCATAACAGTGATATGAAAAGCCATTTGAGAATATATAACCTCACTAAGAGACCAAGTGTAGAGTGAAAACCAATGAGGACCAAGCACTGAGCCTTGTGGGACACCAGTGGTCAGTTTGCGGGATGAGGACATAGATCTTCTCCACAGTACCTGATGCGACCTGTCAGCAATGTTGTTCCCTATATTTCAAGACTCCCAGTAATGGACAGAAAAGTCTTGTAGTTAACCATATGAAATGCTGCTGAGAGATCCAGAAGGATGATGACGGAAGGCAGTTTGGCGGATCGAGCTGCATGCAAACTCTTGGTGACGGCCAGAAGGGCTGCCCTAGTAGTGTGCAGTATTAAAGCCAGACTGTTAGAGAGAAAGTTGGTTATATACAGTGTGTTCTAAAACTTTATATAAGAAAGATACCGGTCTGTTTTTGACATGAGAAGGATAGAGAGTGGATTTCTTCAGTAAAGCTGTGATCCTTGCACTCGTGAATGATGAAGGTACATGACCAGATGACAGAGAGTTCTTGATAATGTAGGTGATGAATGGTAGGAGGTTGGGTGCAATAATCTGAAACACTGAGGAAAGTAGCGTATCTAGTTAACAGGTTGCAGGGTTGCAGAACAGGGTCACTTGCAGGATTTGACCTGTTACGAGAGTAGAAAAATTTTTTAATGAAGGAAGAGAATTATATGAGGGATAGTGTTTAACTGATTAGTTAAGATGCTATAGCTATTATGCGTGGAGATGTCGGAAGTATTCTTGTTATAGAAGACCACAAAGTCTTTAGCAGATACTGAGCATGGAGGCAAAGAAGCCAGTGGGTTGAGAAGCAAGGAAAAGATGCTTTCAAGGGTCCCCAAAAGATTTCTCCAGCTTCTCTCTGTAAAAACAAGTCTTGGCGGCGGTTACGTCTTCAGAGATTTGGACAGGAGGTTGTGGTACTAAGCGAGATCAACCTTGCATAGTGATTTTCTCCGCTTTCTCTCAGCTGATCTCAGTTCTCTCCTGTTGCTGCGTAAAACATCAGAAAGCCAAGGAACAGGGTTAGAAGACTTATTTTGTTTGAAAGATAGGGGGCATAGGAGGTCACTCGTAGGAGGTCATAGGTGGAACTGCACCACTGTGCTGCCCACATATTAATGAGCTTAAAAAACAAGAGTTCTTTTTGTAGTTATTGTATATAGTGCTTTCTGATTCCTCTTCCAAATATTTTTCTTTCTATAACCATCATTTCCATTATTGCTAAATTTTTAAGGATAACAAAACAACAAACATTGCGAATTGCGAGTATCTAAGCCTCTTGCCGATTCTAAATGGGCAGTTTCCCATAGCTTTAAAAATAGTAAAATTAGTGAAAGTGATACATTTTGCCACTATGTTTTGCACACAGCGGAATTGGTCCTCTGTATTTAACCCATCTGTGCAGTCAAACACACACATAGACACACATAGACACAGGTGAAGTGAGCACACGTGCACGGAGCAGTGAGCAGCCAGCACAGTGCCCAGGGAGCAACTGGGGGTTCGGTGCCTTGCCCAAGGGCACTTTAGCCATGACTTTTCAGTACTTGGAATCGAACCAGGGTCCTTACCGTCGCAAGGCTGGTTCCTTAACCACAAGCCTACGGCTGCCCCATTAATTTACTTGAATAAATGACTAAAATATAACATCCATTAAGGCAGTTCACACCACACTAAACTTACTTACAATGACAGAAGTAGTCATCTAATGTTCTAATTTAAGATATATTGATGAAGAGGCTTTTACACTTCCAGATTCAGTTCCATGATTAGACTGATACATGGCTTATTTAAGTGAAGTAGTTTGTACTAATAGTCCACTATTGTATAATACGAAAATCATTTAAAAAATAAATGAAATCATTCAAAAAATGGTCTCCTTTAGGTTAATTACAGACATATTTAAGCTTCTTTCACTTTTGACACTGATTGATAAAGATTGAGCTTTCAGTCTGTGGCAAGAGAAAGAGCACAACACACTTGGTTACAGCAAAAAGGGTAGGTCAGTGAATAGTAAAATACAAAAGGTCTAAATGGCTATGTCAGATAGAGCAGTATAAGTGCAGCATGCTGATGTCTGATTGACTATAATGGCAAAATTAGTTGCTGCCTTGCATTCACACACACACGAAATTCTATTCTTAATCTATAGGGTTTCATATAATCTTGGTCGATCATTTGCAGCTATAACAACTTCAATTCTTCTGAAAAGGTTTTCCACAAGATTTAGAAGTGTTTAATGGAATGTACTATTCTCCTTGCAACTGCCTTCAGATTTCCAGACTGAGAAGCATGATTATTCACTCCAGAAAACGTTTTACCACTGAATTGGACACTTTGCATTGTTGATGCAAGACATGGATGCAACTGCTCAGCTATGGAAACCTATTCCATGAAGTTGCTATTTACTGAATTTGAAGAGCAAATGAAGTTGGAGGTCTGATTTACCATGTGTGACCACTTTGTGGCTGAGGTGCTCTCATTCCCAGTCACTACAGTTGGCTGTGGAATTATTTAGTAGCAAGGGAATTTCACAACTCACTTGGTGGCATCCTATCATGATACCACGCTGGAATTTCTGACCTGGGCTTCATTTTGTACAAATATGGTCAGGGAAGTGATTGGTATACCTAAATTCAATTATTTGTATGGATTAGTGAATACCTTCTAAAAGGTTATTCAATGGGTCTTGGTAAAGCCAATGGTTATATATAGAACTGTGGACGCATAATGAACCACAAACTACATAATGAATGCCTAATGGTTTCTTTCTATATTTGTTATTTTAATTATACCATAATTTGATGCTTTTGGTGGGAATATATGATAAAGTTGCAGCTAATTTTCACTCATTTTTATATTGACTTACTAGAGCAGAATTAATAATTATACAGTAATAATAGTCTAACATTAAGTTTCATAAAATTATTATTATTAATATTATTATTTGTAGTAGTAATAGTTTTTATTCCATGAATATTAGTATCAAAAAACACTTTCAAGTGTTGTTACAAGCCAAAGAACCCTTTTTGGTACCGTTTTTACTAAGAGTGTAGGGTACCTCCCACATTACAAATACATGCACATTAGGTTAATTGCCGTCTCTAAAACGGTCCTTAGTGTGTAAATGTGTTTGACTGTGTGTATGCTCTACAATGAAATGGTGCCCTGATTAGGGTTATTCCTGCCCTTGTACCAAGAGTTGCCTTGTGGACACCAGCTGACCCACAACCCCATGTCAATTAAGCAGAATATAATGAATTAATAATAATAATAGAAATTTGAGCAGTCATTTCATGTCACTAATCACCATCACTGTGATGATTAGCTGCACAGACATGCTCCATGGGATAGGGATAAAGTAAATGAGCATCCCGATCTCTTTGCCGGCCGTTGCAACCTTGAGGCAACAGCACAAAATAATTTGCATGCTGTTTTAAATGTTCTTGTCCACCCAAATTAACACAGTTATTTTACTTCTTTATTACTCAAGGGTTGGATTAAACTAATCTGAATTTGAGTTGAAAGAAGGTTTTAGATTACATGTCCTGGCAGAACTGCCTACAACAGAGCTTCTCCTTACATCTCGTGTCTTTTTTGTGGACCAGAGCAGTCAGGCAGCAGACACAGAGGGCCAGCCAGACAGCCAATGCACCCCAGTATTAGAAATGTGTGCACTGGTTTAAAATACAAGCTGCTGGCACTGACCTAATCAAGACTTGGGGAACTCAACAAACTCAGACATGCTCTTTGAAATTAATAAGCATGATTTTATATGGGTCATGGTAGTATATCAATAATAGATGTTGGAGATAAGGAAAATATCATTCATTCAGTCTTTTTATCCAACTTTCATATAAAGCCCATTCTTTTTTGCAGACTTGGTCATTTTAATCAAAGAAACGAGGACAATATATTTTGTCAGTGAGATGTAAGACATATTGCTGTGTATAGATTATTGATTTCACTGATGACCTTCAGCAAATCTACCTCATCAAACAGAAGGAAGAAAATAAAAATAGATATTTTTATGGCAGAGTAAATTGATATTAGTATTCAAGGTTAGTAACATTTCTAGTAATTAGTTATAACAAAGGACACGAAAGAGTAGCTTAGGGGCTTGAACCCGAGCTGTTCG
>JAOUQT010076394.1:0-10146 GCA_025769995.1 Xyliphius kryptos
CATATATATTTTATAATGAATTAAAATATGTACTCATAATCTCAACTAATACATGAATATGATCTCATGAATGGATTGTAACTACCTAATAATGTTCTCCCCATGCCAATTCATGGAGAATGTTTCAGGCGCTGGGCAGATGCACCCTGGACAGGGGACCAATTAATCACTGGGCACACGCACTATATAGGGGTAATTCAGATGGGTGGGATTTAGAGCAGCCAATTTACCTTAAACCAATGTTTTTGGACTGTGGCAGGAAACCCACATGGACATGCGGGGGAGAACATGGAAACCTAGATTTTAAACCTGAAACTTGCAACTGGAAGAGTCTTAGTTTTTAATGTGTAGTCAATTTTCAAAGATCAAATACATAAAACAGCACTGACAACCTCCGCCTTGGAAAATAGATGCATGCAGACTGATTTTCATCTTGAACTTAAAGCAGATGGTTATAGCAGGTGATGTCTCTGGACAAGTGAAAAAAGACTGACATTGATGTTTTCTGCTATGTATCTTTCCTTTCTCTCTGTCTCAAATTCTCTCTTCCTGTTTGTGTGTACAGGTTTATATATCCTTGGGATTAAATCAGACAGAGTTGGATCAGTTCTTCACCGGGCCGGCATTCTTAGCCTGGAATCGGATGGGAAATCTGTTTGAATGGGCGGGTCCTCTGCCTCCATCATGGCATGTTAAACAACTCTCCTTGCAAGTAGGACCTATATATATATTAATAATAGACATAATCATTGGAGTAACAGTATTTAAATAATATTATGTTAAGATGTTTTATTTTATCCAAATTATCTTAACTCATTGCAGCTAAAAATCTTGGAGCGGATGCGAGACTTTGGAATGATTCCTGTTCTGCCGGCCTTCTCTGGGATTGTACCTCATGGAATCACACGGTAGTAACCACCCACATCAAAAACCACCTTTTTAACTTTGGCACATTTAATCACAGCACATGTCTGAAGAAAAGCCGAGGAGGTGTGGCCATGTTTGGGAAATGATCGGGGAAGGATGAGATTTAAGTAACACAATACACAGAGCTAAGCAAAATGGCACAAGAGGAGCAAGAGTCAAAGCGTCCACCTCCTTCAAGAGCTGCACCAAGAGATTAAATCATTAGGAAACTATTCAAGTTATTACATAATACCAGATTCACAGGTGCTATTCAAATATGTTTAATTTGAACACTCATTCACACCATTTCTTAAATTTGTTTCCATCAGATTGTTTCCTAAAGCCAATGTGACTCAACTGAAACCCTGGAGCCAGTTCAACTGCACCTACTCCTGTGCCTCCATTCTGGACCCTTTGGACCCCCTCTTTCAGCGCATCGGCGCGCTTTTCCTCTCCCAAGTGCTCAAAGTATTCGGAAGCGATCACATCTACAACACCGACACCTTCAATGAGATGAACCCCACATCTTCTCATCCAGAATATCTGTCCTCAGTTAGCCAGGCCATTTTCAACTCCATGACCTCAGGTACCACACACATCTTAACTTTACAGTATTCCAAGTGACATTAGGGATAAGATGATTACAGATTTCGATGGTACGATTATTTTTCAAGAAATATCACGATTATTAAGCAGTAACTAACTTAATCAAAAGACTGTCATAAATCACAAGAACCATGTGCATTTTTTATGGTTATTATTTATTTAATGTAAAAAATAGAACATTGACAATGCAGGGCTTTTGCTGACATTATATAACAAAAATATTCTTCATTACACAGAATATAAATTTTTTTGTAAAAATATCAAGTTAAAAAGTGTCCTATGAAATACATATTTGTGTAATTACATATTGTGGAAAGACGGAACATGAAAATTTTCGCCATGCGTGTGTGCGAGCAGCATTCTCTTGGACCCCTGCTGCTGTGCCACTTAGTGTCTATTGTTATACTAATAAGCTGTAGTGCGTCTAAGATGGAGAACTTCCCATCCCCCGCTTGTGTACTGTTGGTTTTAGGAGAAGCTTACAAAATAGTAGTGTAAGAAAATTAACTGTGGTTACAGCTCACGGCGCGCTGCTGCGGTAACATTTTATACTGGAAGTTTCTGCAGCAGTGTATGGGCGGCAGAATTCGCTAAATACTACGTGATTACGTTCACACGCCAACTGTACTATTTATCTTTTACGTTTTTATTATAAATAGACGCTTTATTGCACGTGCTCACAGTGTGCTACTGCGCTAATGTGTTTATACTCGAAGCCAAGCAGCATTTGAATGCGTCCCAATTTCATTCATTTATAAATAAGAGACACAGGGATGTAAAATCTGGAATCAGATATACAGAGAAAGTATTGTATTTGTTTTTATACTTAAAAAATAACATGCAGACAAAAACTGAATATATAAATTTTAAGAGACGTGAACATGTACTGTTATGCTTTTACTCTCATAAAATTACATGCCTGCTTGTTCAGACTGCATGTATGAACGAAGCGTTTTACATGGGAGTGTAATTGTGGCTCAGTTATCAAACACTGGCGTAATTCGTTTGCAAGAACCTAAATATAACTAACTAAATTTGTCATATTCCATTTTTTCCCCATAATATTTACTTTATTATGCATATCGACGTCATTGAAAGTGCTGCACAGCGTATATATATCCTGACTATTTCAAATAGCCAGTCAACCTAGTGTTAAATATATATAATTCTGTATTACAGCGTGTTTGCTATAATTTGGGATTTTGCATTATATATGTTAAAGAAACATGGTTTAAAAGTTTAGAAAGTGTTAAAGAGCATATGAGGTGTTAATAAGAATGTGGAAACTGTTTATAATAGGAATGTAACAGTACCCAAAATTTACGGTTCGGTTCACACCATTTTATGGACCACAATGATCGTTCCAAAACAGTTGTGCAAATTATGTTATAAAGTATTTTGTAAATAAATTATAAGTAAATAAAATATGATTAAATCAAGCTTATTTATTATGCATTTTTATATTATTTTTTAACTTAACCATTGTTAGGACATTGTGGACCTTCTAAATTTACTAAATACTAAATTAAAATACATGCCTAAATGCTAAAAAAACAAATGCCAAATATATCAAAACTTAAACGTTTAGTCACATTTTTAAACTTTTTGTGCCTTCCATAGTAACAATCTTTTATCTATTTTCAGGTTTTTCATTGCAAAAATAAGTTTTTTCATAGTGTCAGTAGTGAGGACAGATCTATTGGTAGTAACGGTCACATGCCATTGACAACCCTCACTACAGCCTAAAGATTTCTTAAAAGTTTGTGCAGGTAACAATTAATTACTGTGCAGAATTATTAGGCAACTTCATAAAAACCAAATATATACCCATTTCACTTGTCTATCTTCACCAGGTAAACCAATATAACAACACAAAATTTTGAAATAAAAATTTCTGACATACAAAACCAAAAGCAAACCAGTGACCAGTATAGCCACCTTTCTTAACGATGACACTCAAAAGCCTTCCATCCATAGATTCTGTCAGGTGCTTGATCTGGTTATGATCAATATGCGTGCAGCAGCCACCACAGTCTCCCAGACACTGTTCAGAGAGATGTACTGTTTCCCCTCCCTGTAGATCTCAATTTTATGAGGGACCACAGGTTTGCTATGGGGTTCAGATCAGGTGAACAAGGGGCCCATGTCATTTTTTTGTTTTGGACCTTTACTGGCCATCCACACTGTGGAGTATTTTGATGCATGTGATGGAGCATTGTCCTGCATGAAAATCATGTACCGACTTCTTCCTGTACCACTGCTTAAAGAAGTCTTCCAGAAACTGGCAGTAGGTCTGGGAGTTGAGCTTCACTCCATTCTCAACCTGAAAAGGCTCACAAGTTCCTATTTGATGATACCAGCTCATACCAGTACCACACACAATTTGCTGGTGTCGGAGTGGAGCGCTCTGCTCTTTATTGAACCAGCCTCAGGCCCATTCATCTGGCCCATCAAGTCACTCTCATTTTATCAGTCCATAAAACCTAACATTTTATCTTGTTTCTTGTTTTCAGCTTTCCTTACCGTGGCCATGTCCCTGAGTATTGCGCACCTTGTACTACAGTAACGTTGCAGCTCTGAAATATGGCAAAACTGGTGGCAAATTTCATCTTGGCAACTTAACTCTTGATTTTCCTCAATTCATGGACAGTTATTTTGTGCCTTTTTTAACACACTTCTTGTGACCCTGTTGGCTATTTGCCATGAAATGCTTGATTGTTCGGTGATCATGCTTCAGAAGTTTGACAATTTGAAGACTGCTGCATCCCTCTGCAAGTCATCTCACAATTTTTGACTTTTTAAGAGTCGGTCAAATCTTTTTTTGACCCATTTTGCCAAAGGAAAGGGAGTTGCCTAATATAAGCACACCTTATATAGAGTATTGATGATAATAATAATAATAATAATACATTTTATTTATAAGCGCCTTTCATAACACTCAAGGACACTTTACAGAAATAATCAATCAAAACACAAAACAATCAAGAATACAAACATACAAAGAACACTAAACATACAAGAGACACAGGAGCAGAAATTATAGAGTGTAGGCTAATTTAAATAGGTAAGATTTTAATCTAGATTTGAATAACGGAAGAGAACTAGTATTTCATTATGGACAATCCTAATGGATAACTCTGCTAGTTGTTTGTGTGTAGACATAAAAAAATTATAATGAACTTAATTGAAACTAAGTGTCATGAATGAATTTTTTTGTTGGAATTACAGGTGTGCCAGTTTAAAAATTATAAAAAGCAAAATATAAAAAAGTAAAATTTTAAAGTAATTTGAGTTTTACTCTCAAAGTATGCAGTATTAAATGGGGGTATTTGACACATTTTGTGGGCACACTGAACCTGTGTAGCACAATAAAGCTCTGAATGGAGTCAGGAACAAAGGATGAGAGAATGTGTGTTTATTTAAAGGCAAAGAGGCACTAAACAAAACCAAACACCAGGATAAAACGTGTTACATAAATGATGCTGGTGTACCTAATGACTGAAACAAGGAACATGCATATACCAACACAAAACAAAACACATGACCATACAGGGAACCAATAGGAACATTCAGTTGATTGACTTAAACAAGAACACAAAGCAAAGTAATGAGCTAATTAACTGACAACAGAAAACCAAACTGTTTCGAGCTGGGGAACCCTTGAGAAAGCACCTGCACACAGGTAGAAGACAGGATGCCAGGTAGAGGAGAAATGAGTATTTATTTTTGAAGAGAACAGCAGCAAGGCAATGCGTGACAAAAACGTGCATGGGGGGACCTGAAACACAGGGTTAAATAAGGAACACAAGAAATAAGCACACAAACAAGAACCAATCAACAAGCTCAGTTAACTAACAAATAAACAAGAACTAATCAACTTAAACGAGCTAATTAACTGAGCCGGTGAACAGAAAGAGAGTCAGGTGAAGTCGATACCTGACACAAATCAAAAACAAAACAAAAGGTAAGGAGTGGATAGGCAGGTCTTAGAGGTATTAAGAGTCCGGCAAAGTGGGTTGCTCGACTGGCACTGTGGGCTGCTCATCCGGCCATGTGGTGGAGGCTGGTGTATCTCCCTCAGGAGGAATCCCATCTGGAAGGGATGGTGATGTTAGTGCCCACGAGAAGGCTGTGGTTTTTGCCTTCATGTGCGTTGGTGGAGGTGTTGCCCAACACACCCCATCCCTCACAGCCTCCTGGACACAGGACAAAAACATACCAGGAAGGTGAACAGAGGTAAAAGGACAATGTGGCCCAGATATACTGGAGAGAGGATAGCGCAGAGAGGATAGCGCAGAGAACAGGAAGGAATACCCCTTTAGTCCCTGCATGCACCTTGGTCACCTCACACTCAGTAGTCCCCTCATGCACAGTAGTAGCCTTCCGCACAATGGGTGCAACACACACATCAGGACTCTCACACATCTCAGGGAACTAGGGAGGTTCTGCATCCTATCCAGCAAAAGTTCAGACCTTGCCCTGACGTCTGCACTGGTTCTTGTGTTTGGGTGAAGTTTCTGGTATTAGGGGAAGCTTAATGGTGCACTTAGAGAGGTCAGCCCAGGGCACCTCAGAAGTGACTACAGTGAAAGGCAGGAGTGTAAATGAAGAAGGGGTCACAAAATTTCTATGGCAGGTGTAGAGAGTGAACGAAAAAAACCTGAAGCTTTCGTAGTGTTGGGAATGGCGCTGAGAGGTTTGGCAGACTTTGAACGGGTATAGAGGTGCTGAATAGAGGTAGGAACACAGGATGAGAGTATGAGCGCTTATTTAAAGGCACAAAGGCACTAAACAAACCGGAACATCGGGATTGGACAACCCGTAACATAAATGATGCTGGTCTACCTAATGACTGTAACAAGGAATATATACTGTATATACCAACAGTCAATTAACATAAACAAGAACATGGAGAAAAGTAATGAGCTAATTAACTGACAACAGAAAACCAAACCAAAAACAAAAGGTAAGGAGTGGATTGGCACTCCCTACAACAGGATACTGGCAGCTGATAAAAGAAATAATTTGTAGAAAAAGTGTGTTAACTCTCATCATGAATTTTCTGCTGAGATTGATATTACAAATTCCAGTAGTGTATTGCAGTATCAGTAATTTAATACTGAAATTAATACTGAAACTGAATATATATTATGTGTCTGTATTTTACATTGTAGTTGCTAAATATTTTTACCCCACACTTAAAACATTTACTGACTAAATTTAATATGTATGTACTTTCCAATAGATTGAAAGTGAAATTGGGCTTTTAATATAAATCAGAACCTGCCCACTCAGAAAGATTTATTTGGTCAAGTTTTGTTTTGTGTAAGTGAAATTATGGATATTTCAGTGCTAAACACATGTTAACTGTCACGTTATGCTCAAATTACATGTCTGCTTTCCTAAAATTTGGTCTGCCTGAATTCCTGAGCTCGTTATCGGTTCTGGTTGTGCATAATCACACAGTCAGTGTATTTGTTCGATTCCACTTGTCCACTTCCACAGTGTCGGCATTTTAGCCCATCCTGTCCATGTCCCTAAGCCACCACATATTGTTGCTGATTGTAATTGCCCAGCAACCCTTAACCCTTTGCTATAATCTTTTGTGCAGAGTTTGGGGGAGTCTATTTTCTGGACAGGACCTTATCCAAGCAGTGCAAAAAAAAATAGTCAAATAAGCACAATCATTCATGCTTTGTATGGTTATGAATCTCATTTTGTGTTTGTCCTGAAGGATTATGCAACCTGATATCCAGAAGGACAAGTGACTGCTGTACAAAGGTTGCAATAGAAGCTTACATGGTTTTCCTCTTTTGAATTAATCTGTAAACCTTGTGGCATCTTAAATGCCATAAATAAAACTAGGGCCTTGTGAGGTCACATTTACTGAAGTCAAAAGCCTTTTCAATCAAAAACATCCTAACAGGCCAAGTTACATCTTAACAAAGGACTGCTTCTTTGATACCACCTTTTTTGATACCATTTCTTTTGTATCCATCAAACTTGTAATTTTTGAACTTTCTGTTTTGAGCAAGGCCCTTTACTTGATTGCTACAGGGATTCTGTATGTATCCCTGTGTTCTGACCCCCAACTATTATATAAGATATTAGTAAGTTGAATTATTATAAAATTTGAATTATTAAGAATTAAAAGAATCCACAATATTGTTTTACTTTAAAATTATATAACAACAAAAAAGTTAAACTTAAAAACAAATCATTTAATACTGCGTTTTGATAAGGACCACCCTTCAGCCGTATATTATCCTAACTTCTACTTTCATTGTAGACAATATGATTCCTTCAAAGATTTGTCCGTGTTCGTGTCCGTGTGTCCGTGTGTCCGTGTGTCCGTGTGTGTGTGTGTGTGTGTGTGTGTGTGTGTGTGTGTGTGTGTGTGTGTGTGTGTGTGTGTGTGTTAGTTAAACCAGTCTCAGGGTCCAGATTAGATAATGCTGTAGATGTTAATTATTGTTTAACTATTACCTCTATTTTCCAAGTCTTAATTCATTCCCTTTTGCCTTTGTGACTTTTAACATATTGTTGTATTGTTTTTATTCCTAGTCACGTCTACTGTAATAAGCTTTTCCTTTTTCACATTCCAGCTATATGAGATATTTTGTTCAGTTGTTTAGCTGTTTTTCATTGCAGAGATATAATTTAAATACATATTCTCGAGGGCCTTAATTTGATGCATTTATTTCTTCAGTTTTGGGATTGTAAAATGCCTTCCTTAACCATGACAATGACTGCAATCTGGCCAAAAGATACTCTTCTGAAAGATAAAGAAATACAGAAATGGGAATGCGCTAACCTGATCCTGTTAATGACTATGGTGTTTTTCATAATTGTATATTTTATGCAAAATTTTGGGTTAATAAATATTTCCTGGTGATCTAAATAAGATATAAGGTCTATCTAATTTGTATAAATTAAATGTATATTGTAGTGTAATTTAATACTGCGGTCAGTTCTAACAATAAAAAAATCTATCTATTTTGTCAGAAACAATAAGGAGCTGCTCAGCAGGGTATTAGTGTACTGCTCTGTAGAGCTACTGCTGTGCCATTTATGCATTTACCTAAACTTAATTTTAAACCATTGTAAAGATAAAAAAAAAATGAAATATCTTGAGTGTTTGTGGTGTACAACACTGGACAGTTAGACTACACAAATTAGACTAAAAGAGTTAAAGATTAAAGACCTGTGCTGTGGCAAAAGTAGAGACAGAAAAAATGAGAAGTATTTAGGATTTTATGAAAGGACAGTATAAACCGGCACTTTCAGTGGTTTGTACTAAATAATATTCTGACAATCATTCTCTGCTGACACATATCCATAGTGCTTGTCATTTTAATAGGAGATGAAATCCAACATCACTATATTTGCCCCTGCTCTGTGTGAACTTTCAATCATTGCAGTGTTAAGTGGACGAAATAGAACACAAATTTTGGGACACCTAAACATTACACATACAATCCTCATTAGAAGTAGTACTTTAACTTCACTTAAATGCTTAAATATATTTAAGCTCTCATCTGGGAAGGATTTCTGTATTATTTAAAAGTATATTTGTAGGAATGATCCGTCAGAACCTGATGTAAGGTTAGGCTCAATATATCCACTCTAATCCATTTTAAAGGTGTGCAATCAATTTAAGGTCAAGGCTTTAAGCAGGTCAGTCAAGTCCTTTCACACCAAACCCAACCAACCATGCTTTACAGGCCCAAATTGATGCACTGAAGCACAGAAAATGTGTCAATTTTCCCCAAACTGTTCCTCCAAAATGTAGAAGCATAAAGTGCTCCAAAATACTTAGTAATATGATGTAGCAAAACTGTGTTTATATGGTGCACCAATGCCTGCAAATGATCTGCTCATTGATATCCTTTATGCAGTTGAGCCATTGGAACTTAAAATGGGTATTGTAGAGGGAACTATTTTCTGCCCAGACAAATGGTTTTCCCACAAATGCCATGTGTTCTGGCCTAAGTTGCACGCCAAGCTTACCGACACAAGCCCAGAAAAACATCAGAATTTAGAATCCTACTTAGCATGCACCCAGAAAATACCTTGGATAAATTGGACACAATCAAAAGTGCGCAAAAGTTAATTAATCATTCTGAACACAACATAGAAACTTGGGCAAAAGATCGCAAAATTATTAAACAACACTTAAAACAGGCATGTCATAAATTTTCTCAGCTAGAACAAATGTCCAGCATTGAGTGAGAGACAGAATACTATAAATAGCAGCTAGTGATGCTGTTCTTGGTTGAGAAATGTAGATTTATGACACACCTCTTCATTAAGCAGGGGCTTTTGTATGCTTCTGGTGGACATAGACCTCAGACCAGAGCCTTAAAAATGTATTCAATAAATAAATTACCATGGACCCCATTTTAGTGATCTTTAGGCAAGTCATCAACTGCACAACACGCAACTCGGTTAGAGTTAATGTAAGTACTTTTTAGAGGTTTCGGTTTAGTTTGCACTGCTGCTAATTCTGCAAGTCGTTGGAAGTGCTAATTTCGCTGGGGGCGTGTCGTGCACCTTTATCATCCGTGCTATTTAATCATCTATTACTACAGTATGTGTTTTCAATTTATCCCTGTCGTTTCAATCCCACGCAGA
>JAOUQT010076402.1:0-10146 GCA_025769995.1 Xyliphius kryptos
TGATTCGCTCGTTTGCCTCTCAGGTGAAGTTTTCATGTTCTCCTTGTGTGGTTTCTCGGTTTTCTCCCACAGTCCAAAACCATGGATTCAAAGTTTAGTCAATGCTGTAAGTTGCCCTGTAGGGTGTGTGTTTGTGTGTGTGGCTGTATGAGTGAGTGTGTGCCCAGCGATGGATTGGCGCCCTGTCTAGGGTATATCTGCCCAGCGCCCGAGATGTTCTACCCTGGATGAGCATGGGGAACCCCACTGCAACCCTCGTACAGAATTAGAACACAAATATACTGTATGTAATCAAAGAATAAAAGCTGGTTACCTTCTCATCATCATACTCTTCATCAATGTTCATGCTCTCCTACAGGGAAAAGAAGATCATCAAACATCAGTAATATTTTTTGGTCTCAATGCAAAGAACTAAACTAATCATACATTTTAATTCGAACTGTTCTACTTCTTATTTTAATATTACAGACTAATATTTGCTATACCACAGTTTATCCATTCTATTTAGTCCCCTCTCCCTTATTTTGTCCTCTTGGACCCCCATAAAGCATGTACTGGTTTAGTTGTGAATGATTAACACTTTCAGTGGAAGAAGTAAGTATTTGGTTCTCCACTGACTTTAAAAGTTTTAATACAAAAACATAAATGAAATGTCTTATAATGTGATACCAGCTGTATTTTAACAGTGACACATAGAATATCAAAATAAAAACGGAACAAAAATTACATGAAATGAGAAATTTAAATTAATTTGAATTTCATTGACAGAAATAAGAATTTGACCCCCTCTTAAAACATTATTTATTACTCTGTGGCAAAACCCTTGTTGGCAAGCACAGCAGTCAGCCGTTTCTTGTAGTTTTTTATAAGGTTTGCACACACTTCAGGAGTCATTTTGCGCCACGACACTCCTATCTCCAAATCCTTAAGGATTTTAGGCATGCATTCAGCAATGCCAAACTTCAGCTCTTTCCATAACCTTTTTATGGAATTGAGGTCAGGAGACGGGCTCGGCCATTCCATGACCGTAATATGCTTCCAGCCTTGTGTAGGTCAACAATTTTGTCCCTTTTGACAGCTCTTTAGTCTTGCCCATGGTGGAAATGTTGGAGTGTCACTGAGTCTGTTGGCAGGTGGCCTTTTATACAGGTGACAATTTGGGACAGGTGTCCTTCATGCAGGTAACGACTGGTGGTTTTTAGTGGTGATGATGGACTTCTTAGGCAACACAATGACCCTGCTGGATTTTGATCCCAACCTAGTTAGAATCTATGTAGCGATTTGGATTTAAGCGTCTGCAAAATGTCATAATGTAATGCAATGTGATGTAACCGGCATCCTGAGTACTAATGAGGACAAGACATCAACGGTTTGTTCTAAAACACTAAAGCACCACCACCATGTCATGGTTTTGAGAAACACCCATGTTAGGAATCAAAGGGAAAAAGGAGGAGTGAGGCTCCATCAGGAAAAAAGGGAATGGGGTTTCCTCATCCATGGATCAGGGACCTACTCAATTATATACAGTATATATAGGTGCTGGTCATAAAATTAAAGTATCATAAAAGTTGATTTATTTTAGTTATTCAAAACTTTCAAAAAGTGAAACTTGTATATTATATTAATTTATTACACACAAATGTTTTATTTCTTTTCATTTTGATGATAATAACAGACAGCTAATTAAAATCCCAAATTGGATGTCTCAGAAAATTGGAATATTAATTAAGACCAATGCAAAAAAAGGATTGCTCAAGGGCCCACAATGGTAACTTCAGTGAACCTGAAATTTGAACCCACAACTTTCTGATTGATAGTTCAACACCCTAACCACTGAGCTACCACTCCATTTTATTATTGTGCTTGGACACAGATCTCTGTAAAGGCCAACCCCTTTAGAAATGACCTTTTGTGTCCTGCCCTACTTGTACAAGGTGTCAATAGTTGTGTTTTGGACAAATGTCAAGTCAGCAGTCCTCCCTATGATTGTGTAGCCTACAGAACTAGCCTGAGAGAGCATTTAAAGTTTTTTGCAGGTGTTTTAAGGTAATTAGCTGACTAGAGTGTGGCACCAGGTGTCCTCTCCATTGAACCTTTTCCTAATATTAAAATTTTGAGATACTACATCATTAAATCAACAAAATTAAAAGCTTTTTTTGATGCACTTATTAATAGTGTTATTATTATTGTTGTTGTTATTAGTAGTAGTACTTTTATCCTTTATTCTTTTAGTCTTCTTTTGTATATTATATATTATAACAAAGTAAATCTGTGACCCACAATTTCTACCAGGGGATAATGAAGTATTCTGATTATAAGTCTAGTAATACCATGGTCTCTAATTAAAAATGACTATTTATGAAACGATTCCACAAACCTATAGAATAAGATTCTGATTAGTTAAATGATCAGTTTTATGCTTGTAAGTAAAGTTACATGCTTGTAAGTAAACACTGTATGTGGATAAAAATAGGAAGATTAAAGAGCACACCTCTGTTAGTTTAAACTGGTCTATTTGAATACTGTGGGTAAATTCTATAGTGTTTGCGCATATATTACTCTGTAATAGCTACCTGTTGACCTTAACGTTAAGCCAAAAACCAGTTAAACCAGTAGGACCTGTGTGGTTGCACATAAGGCCACTACATGATCATGCACTACTGATCTCAACTAATGTTAGACAGAATCCATATGTAGTCCTGGCTTTACATGGCTGAGAGGAAATAAACAACACACACATCGCCAGGAGACGTGTCACATACCAGAATTTATCCTATGTACAGATACACATTCTGTAAGTGTATTTAAGACCAAGTGCTTAGTCATTACATATGCATTACGGCGACTGTCCCAGACCATGGCAGACGGCGGTCTATCCAGCTACAGAGACAGCTATAAAGTGCCCTGCGCTATGAAAACGTGCAAGCTGCTTCATTCAAATCAACCATGTGGGAAAAGTTTGGGTTCCCTGTGAATTACAGCAGTACTGGAGCAGAGGAGATAGATCGAACACGGACTACTTTGCTGGCATTGTGTAGCAGTTGTGAGATATGTTTTTAGAAACATATTTGGCCAAATCTTCCACATCGATAACCAATGTTAATAAAAACGGCAACTCAACAATTAATCTCCGCTACTAAACCTCAGATTTTTTTTGTAAGTTACTGTTTGATTGCTCAATCCTCCACTACCTAAATGGAAAATCACATCCATTACAGAAGCAAAGAGCATGTACATTAACATATATTGGAGCGCTAACGTTCCAGAGTCCCGTACGATGTAGTGGCGTTATAATTACTATATATTATTATGTGTTTCATAAACCCTTTCCACACTTTCTAGTGTTTAACCTACAGAAAATGCCGTAATATTGCAAAAACTGAAATACATAGTTAAATATATAAATAAGAAAGCGATACAGTGAAGCCATGAGAATGGATCCACGATACAGCAATGGACATCTGTACCTTTCATCGTCTATGCTTCAAATGCAGTGTTGGAGGACCTTGGTTTCAAGCATTTAATAAAATTGCTCAAGAATAATAACCAAATTTGTGAGCTCCATACCACATTGTGAACTGAAACGTGAATTTTGTGTACCATTACAGCCCTACTAGGTAGACATGGTGACCTTCATGTGCTGCATGTTTGGCAAGTGCTTATTACACACTGTATTTTGTCATATGCACAAGTGTATCTAAAATTACCCCCTAGATACATGAGGTTATGATCACCAATGACTCTGGACGTGTAACTCACCTGCTCCTGGTTGCCCCTCTCGGCGGCGGCCTGAACATAGTTCCACACCAGCAGCACCACCATGAACAAAGGCAGCATGTAAAACTCCCAATACCACACGGTGAGTAGAAAGAGCTGGGGGTGGAAACCAAAACGAGAGATAAGAATCGGGACGTGTTCATGATTAGGATTTTGATCATGGCATAATGAGGCGTAATGAGGTCTGTTCCTGTGTGAGTTGCGCTGCTGATTAAAGGGAACCTCCTCATGTTTACATTCGACGAGGAAGCTGGAACGGGAGTGGCCTTGATGCCGACTAAAGAACAGCAAACACATCTGACTGTACGTGATGAGTTCATGTTTCCACTGCCATGTGTGCACTCACAAATAAAAACAAACAGCCGCCAGAATGAAGTGCTAAGGTAACCTGACGGATCCCAGAGCAGCCAGAGCTTTCTGGTGTCTGTGGGTTAAACTGACGCAGGAACTGTTTGTTCCAAGGCGCTTGTGAGGGAGTGCAGTGGCGCTTTGGGAGCAAAGGCACCAGAGTCGATGGCATTGTTCATTGATAATGTAATGCACCCGACGCGGCTCTGCCTGATGTACGTGTGCAGCCTTTGTAAACTGTGACATCTCATGCCACAAGGAGAGAGCTAACAAGGACCAGCAAGCTGCAACTTCCAGCTGCTGTATGTTTCAAAAAACCGTCTGTAAATAAAATCTGTTCCTATTGGTGAGAGTTCCTGTCTCCGGCCCTCATTCGGTCTCATGCTGTTACATTTGGTTTCTATACTCCTGTCACAGAGATTTTAAAGAGTTAATTAGGGAAAGAGGGAAGAGGGAAAGGCTCTTTAAAAGCATTTACATGTGATGGTGGGGAATGAGACGGGATTGTGACGCAAATACGGAAAATCAACAAATATTCACTGGCATTTCCTATTTAGCCTTATTATGTCTTCGCCACATGGCACACAGAAAGATGGTTTATTTATTTAAGAGTTAAACATTTTGACAGCATCACAGTCCCCTTATCCTGACAGGACCTGTTGTATCTGAAGAATATAATACTGTCGTTAAGGCCAATTTAGGTATCTAATTTACCTACACATCAGAAAACTCATGCAGAAACAGAGAGGGCAGGTAGACAGCACACAGAAAGGACTTTAGTTCCACCCGGGAATCAAACCTGCTGTGAAAAAAACCATGTGCCAGCCTGGCAACTCAATAATAATAATTATTAAAAGACCACAACTGATTTGTCAGGTCAACTTGAATTAAAATCCATTGTCTTTTCATTGTCATTTCCTCCCCTTACCATACAAATAGACTTTGTAGTTTAACAATTACAGACTGTAGTCCATCTGTTTTGTATGTTTTTGTTAGTCTCCTGTTCTCTGGTTCTCTGTCATTTGTTCTCTATTAGTCAGGACTATCACAGAACAGGTCTAATTTGGGTGGTGGATTGTTTGTCAGTTCTGCATTGACACTGATGCCATGAGGGGTTTTAGTGCAGCAGTGCTGCTGTAGTTTCATTGAAACACCTCAGTGACACAGCTGGGATAGGAATACTGCACCCACCAAATAAAACCTGCCCTGTGGTGGTAATATTGGGGTCCTGAGCATTAAAACAGAGGCATTACAAAATATGTACTGTAGTCCACAAACAGATAGACTACTGTCTGGATAATAAAGAGATCCGAAAAAATATACTACTCTGCGAACATTCATGTCTTAAAATCCTTTTTTTTTATGGACTATTTGTATGAAACTTACCACAAAAGCAGTGACACTGCGCTGGACACTTTCCCACTGAAAGCAGCTCTTGATGTACTGCAGCACCAGAGACACAGCTCTATAGATGTTTCTCACACGGAGAACGTTCCTCGCTAAAACCTAGTGGACATTAGCAGGTTTGTTCAGGTAGGAATCCAATTATTCAGAACATGAAAAATCTACCCGGGTTATGATTCGAACCTGGGTAAAATATATGAGGTGAATATGCTATCATTATTATTTTAATTATTATTATGCTTTATTATAAACACTGTCAGGCAACATTACATTACATTATACCACACACCCAAAAACCACACTGAGAGTCATACCTTTTTGGAAAACTTGGGGTTGTCTTCTATGAACTTCCTCGATCTTGGGTTAAAAGTCCGGATGCTCGCTTTAATCTTATAGAGAAACAATGTCTTAATACAAAATTTAAATGTAATTTCAGATGTTTCTCTTAACAATATATTTGGACAACCTAGTTTTAAACTAGCGCAGCATTGAATTTTGGTTGTACCAAAACACTCTGATTAAACTGTGCAAGAAAAATCCTTAATCTTAATATTTAAATGCAATTTTATAAACAATAAATAGACAAATGTCATGGTATGGGAGTTGGGCACGCTACAGGTTGGGGGTTCAAAGTCAAACCCCAAAATCCACTAAAAGTCAATGTTTGCCCTTAACCATCATTGATTCCTATCTCTGACCTCAAACATTAAGTTGGTAAATTTGTATAAAAGTGTCCAGGATATGATGTAAAATAAGTATTGGGACACATTGTAGAAACAAAAGCCAATATTCGGTCTGATTTGAAGTTGGTCTTTTCTTTCTTTTCTTAGTTCATCTTATAATCTCTACCACTTAATAATATTTTGGGACCTAGAGCTGAGGGGGGTTTCCCATGTCCATCCAGGGGAGAACGTTTCGGGCGCTGGGCAGATACACCCAACACTGGGTGCCAATTTATTACTGGGCACACACTCACACTATATAGGGGGAATTTAAAGCAGCCAAATTACCTAAAATCTAAGTTTTTGGACTGTGTGAGAAAAGCGAGGAAACCCTCACTGAAAAGGGGAGAACATAGCAAATCCACCAAGATCAGGATTTAAACCTGGATATCCAGCACTGAGAAGCGGCTGTGTAAACCACTACGCCACCTTGCCGCATGACCAGAAACCTGTGCTTACCAAGTTGGATTTTTTTGCATCTCTGTCAATAACATTTAATAATCATCAGAAGTTAGTAAATAACAAATGGGACTACTTTTGTCCATATGGTTCATGTGATTCAATAAAACATATTTAAACTGTTTGGTCAACTGTATGTCCTGCTTGTATAATAGATGGCTTTACTATATTTTAGGGAAATAGACATACTGGATTGAAAATGACCTCCAGTTCCAATAGAATTTTTCCTTTGGTGATCCCGCCTAAGTCCTCTTTTTTCAGAGGGCAAGAAGTCACATGACCATTGCGTATCTGTAACATAAGCACAAGATAAAAGATAAAAGTGCACAACCCACAGTTGCATTCCCTGTTCACAAGATTCCTTCAACTTGAGTAATGTGGAATGCACCAAAAAAGATCTTTGATACTCACTGAGAGTAAAGGGATGGCCACCTTGCCCAAGAAATCTGGGGCTTTGTCTCCATCCTCATCAAAAACAGTCACCTCCAGTACATCATGAATGTCTTTAACTGGACTAATAGAGGAAACAGGAGTCATAAGTGACATCCACACAGTACACATCCTGGATCTCCTCATGTTTGTGAAATGAAAAACGGCTGCCACTTACAACGTGAAGACTTTATTCCACTCAGGGTTCAGGGTTTTGTAGACTGTATGAGTTTGGAGTCTGTCGTTTCCCAGTTCCAGAACACAAAACGGATCACTCTTTCCTGGAAACACACGCAATAGAATTACATCAAAACAGATCTGGACGCAGATGCAGGATCATTTGTTTTTAATTTTCATAGTCATGTTGGTGATGTCAGTTTTTGGCACTCTGGCCATTTTATACATTTTATATTTTTATTCATTTATGCAATTCAATAATTTGAGTTGTTTGATAAGAAGTGTAAAAATTGTGTTATCTTGTGTTACGTCATGCTGTGTTTTATTTATTTTATGAATTCCTTTGGGGCAGCATAGTGTTATCACGTCTGCTGGGGGTTCAGGTTCGAATGCCGATCTGGTTCCAAGTTCTCCCCGTTTCTGTGTGAGTTTCCTCCGGGTTCTCCGCTTTTCACCCACAGTCCAAAAACATGGATTTTAGGTAAACTGGCTGCTCTAAATTGCCCCTATATTGTGTGTGTGTGTGTGTGTGTGTGTCTGTGTGGGTGAGTGAGTGTGTGCTCAGCAATAAAATGACACAGACGGACAGAAAGACTGACAAACACACAGACAGACTGACACAATGACAGACAGACAGCCTGACTGACTGACATGTTTTTGCTTCCAAAGCTATAGAAACCCTATAATTAATACTGGTGGTTATTACACAGGTAAAGAGGGGTAACTACTGCTTAAGTCTAAGATTAAGGAAGATTGAAAAACCATATAGTACCATTCAGATCAGCAGCCATCAGGTCTGTCGCCTTCATGACTTTCACCTGAAGGAAACCGATATCCTTCAGATTCTTTAGCGAGTTCCTGAAGCTCTGTGGAGATCCAGAAACAACAGCATGTTAGGGTGGAGCCAAGTTATTTCCTCTTGAATTAAAAGAGAAGAAAAGAGTTTGTGTAATAACTAACATATGTGTTGATCATGTTGTCTCGTACGAGCGGCTCGTCCAGAGGTGGCGCACACAGGTCGGTCACAGCCACACCACTGCATTTGGTCAGCGTGATTATAAATACCAGTTTCCCTCGACACTGGTCCAGACTACATGTGAAAAACTGAGGTTTGTTCACTGTTAACCCCGAGACATCCACCTCACACCTAAACACAATGCAAAGCATTTTAGACATTTCATCTCAGTGGAACCTTTGCTTTCATTGATTTTGTAGATCACTGGATTCAAAAATTACGTTTCTGTTTTCATCATTTGCTTTGGATTTAATCGGCGTAATTACATGACGTGCACAAAACTTATTGTCCCTGTTAAGGGTTTCTTGCTAAGTAATAATAAAGTAAATGCTTTACTTTTAGCTTCATCTTGAAATAAATATAGTTTCCAGGGCCAGCAGCCCATCAAAGAAAAAGAGCAGAAACATGATCGAGTTGAAAAATGAAATCCTTAAAAAAAACAATTGACATTAAAAATCACTGAAATCAGTCATGTGTACAAAAAGTCTACGAAAAATTGTATTGAGGTGAAAAAGGAAGCAGTAAAGAAGCAAATGTAGCAAATGCGGGCAGCACGGTGGCCTACTGTTTAGCACGTTTGCCTCTCTGCGTTGGGGATTCCCGGTTTGAATCCTGATCTGGGATCCCCGTGTCCAAGTGGGTTTCCTCCGGGATCTCCAGTTTCCTCCCACAATCCAAAAAAATGAATTCAAGGTAAATTGAATGCTCTAAATTGCCCCATAGTGTGTTTGTGTGTGGCTGTGTAATGGAGTGTGCCCAGTGATAGATTGGCACCCTGTCCTGGGTGTATTTGCGCCCGAGACGTTCTCCACTGGATAGGCATGGGGAACCCCTTGTATTAGGTGGAAGATAATGACTGAATATGTAATACTGTATATATAATTTATTTGTTCTGTTTTCATATTAAAAACTATGTTTATTCGCTATAAAATGAATTTTTATGTATTTTGGAGTTCCTAGAACAAATTTAGTGCATTTACATTGATATAAATAGAAATAGGTGCCTCAGATTATCAACGAAAACACTGCATACTTTATATATACATGTTTCCCCTCCCATTGCTGCACAAGGACTTCCGATGCATTTTGGACCACTCGATCATGGTTCTGGAGTGAAGAGTCAGCAATTTGCTTTCTCTGCTTTAGCGCCTGCATCTTAAAAACCAGTAGAGGTCACTGTTGCAAAAGCAGTGTGGAATCCCAGCTAAGGCCCTTCACCCTGCAGACACGGCCTGAAGTCTCATATAAACATTACAATGCAATTCATGCACAGAACTTACATTCCATAACTTTCTTCATATCGACGCCCTTCTTTGGACCAGACGGTTAGTTCAAGGACACTGGAAACATCAAGGTACTGATTAAAGTCGAACCTCTCTCTCCACTGAGGGTTTGACTTTTTGCACAGACACTAATAGAGACAAACGGCAGAAACACAACAGTATTCAAAATTTTATTTAGATTTTTTTCTATTGTTTTACTTTAATAAATATTGATTTGTTGCATAGCTGTTTGTTGTTAAATGTTAAAAAAAACAATTTGTATAACACCATTGGTTCATACCTTGCTTCTGTATTTCTGCTCTCCTAGTCTGAAGCGAACAAACACATCACCAGGTCCATCGTCAGGTAAATCCTGGCCCTCTATTAGCGTGATGCTCAGCACTCCGCTCCACAACTGGCTTTTCCTCATAGACTCATTGGGCCGTTTGGTTTGAGGGTGCGAGCTGGACTGCAATATAGAACTAGAGCTGTATTTCTGTAGAACTACAGAGGAGGGCTTTGAATGCTCAGCCCATGAAGATTGTGGCACACT
>JAOUQT010076410.1:0-10146 GCA_025769995.1 Xyliphius kryptos
CACTGCACGGATGGGTTAAATGTGGAGGACAAATTCCTCTGTGTGTAAGCACAGTAGGCAAAATAAATCACTTTATCCTTTAGATAGGATTTTTATATTGTATTGTGCCGTACCAAGCTGTTTAAACTTTTACATTGTTATTTCTTTTTGTTCACTATTTAATATAGTTTTATGTCATATTTTCAATGCTGGTCTCACTGAGATCTGTTAATTATAAATCTGTTATACAAGTATTTTTAAAAAGGCTGAAAAGAGAGCAACCCTCAATTTTGTTTTCGTCTTGAGAAGGATGTCGTATAAACTTTGGCAAAATCTTCCGTCTTGGGTTATTGTGAAATTTCACATCTGTTGCACTGAATGCACTGTGGCCTCTTGCTAATTTTTTAAAAACAACTTATTTTGAAATTGTGTGTACAAAGAGCAAAGTAGTTAGAAGTCTGTATCCATCCATAATCTTCTGCTCAATCCTCTACTAGGGTCGCAGGGCAGTTACCCATGCCCATCCTTGGTAGAACGTTTCCGGCGCTGGGCAGATACACCCAGGACAGGGCGCCAATCCATCGTCGCCCCATCCCCCCTCCCCCCCCACACACACACTCACACAGACTGTATGGGGTAATTTAAAGAAGTTAAGTTACCTTGAAACCATGTTTTTGGTATGCGGGAGGAAACTGGTGAACCCAGGGGAAACCCACGCATACAGGGGAAGAACATGGAAACTCCACACAGATTAGGATTCAAACCGGGAATCACAAGTGCTGAGAGGTGAACGTGCTAACCACTAAACCTTCATGCCGCACATTTGTTTGATTTGGTTCTTTTATTTTATAAAAAAAAAAAAAAAAGATTTTTGGTAATTTGGTAATTCCTGCAGAAATATAGAAAATTGTTCACAAATGGAGAAACATCACTGCAGGAGATGTTTTAGTCTCACACTAGATAAGCTGTCAGTGGTAAATGTTTCAGTGGTTACTTAACTCTGAACTTGCCTCAAAGAAATTTTTTACGTTACCACTGATGTCCAGAAACACATTGTGTCATTATTATATGTTAAAATTAGGATGGAATTTAGAGAATTCGGAAATGAACATAACTGGTCTATTTTATTTGCACCTAAAGCATCTGTTTGCTCTGGATGTGGCCCTGGTTACAAAAGTCCATTGGATGCCATGAATGGTAAGTAAAAGACATAGTGTTTTTAAACATGAAAATTAATATACCACTTACATTTCAGCTTCTTAAACCTTCCCCAAGGTCCCTGTGAAGAGATTGTTTATCTGCCCTGTATTTACCGGAATACAGAGAACCAAAAACCTGATTATCTTGCCACTGTTGATGTTAATCCCAAATCACAGACTTACTGCAAGGTACTAGAAGAGAAACAAATAAAGAGAATTAAAAAGAGATAACAGAGTGTAATATGTTGTAGCATTCTCAGCTGAGTTGTGACCAGTGTTCTCTGGGTGGGCAGGTCATTCACAGGTTGCCTATGCCCAACTTAAGCGATGAGCTGCACCACTCTGGATGGAATGCCTGCAGCAGTTGTTTTGGTGATTCCTCCAAAAAACGCAACCGACTTATTTTACCTTCCTTGATCTCCTCTCGTATTTACGTGATTGATGTGGGCACAGACCCCTATGCTCCAAGACTTCACAAGGTAATATAAGAATCACTTTCAAAATTAACTTTGTTTTTGGCACAGATGTTTTCCTATAAACCAAATTATCTCTTAGACAGTAGAACCTGACGAGATTTTTAAAAAGTGTGGTTTGGCCTATCCTCACACCTCACACTGCTTGGGCACTGGACAAATTATGATCAGTTCCATGGGAGATCCCTCAGGAAATGGCAAAGGTAAACATACTGTAGATTATTTTAATTAGCCACTAACATGAGCTGACATTTTTCAACTTACACCCAAGTTTTTGTTCTAGAGCATTGCAATTGTATTCTACACATCGTAATGTGTGTGTGTGTGTGTGTTAAGGTGGATTTATTTTGTTGGATGGAGAGACATTTGAAGTGATAGGCAACTGGGAACTGCCTGGTGAAGCAGCACCCTTTGGTTATGACTTTTGGTACCAACCTCGGCATAATGTCATGATAAGCACAGAGTGGGGAGCACCCAAAGCACTCATAAATGGTTTTAATCCTGCAGATGTCAAGACTGGTAAGTGTGTGCTGCTTTTTGTACATGGCCACTGCATTTAGTCAGGGAGTGGGAGTGGTAGTTCAGTGGTTTGGCTGGTGGGCCATCAATCAGAAGGTTGGGGGTTCAGGACACAGGACTACTGGAGTTACCAGTGTGGGTTCTTATTGACCTTAATTTCTTCAGGTGTGCTTTATGACCAACCCTGGTTTCTGACCCCTAACCAAATTGGGATATTTTTAAGGTTTTGATAAAAGCATCTGCTAAATGAACAAATGTATTCAGAGGACTTATTAGGATTTAAGTCTCTGCTAATAAAACAGTGTATATCTTGCTATATAACTCTTTACCTTCTTTAAAAGTATTAAGTATTTCATTATCACTATTTATTGCTATTGCAATATTTATTGCATTATAAATATTTATATATTAAGGATTTGATGTGATCTGAAGTCAGTAAATAGAATTGTAAATAAATATTTTTACACAGTCATATGTGCCGAATAAAATATGGTGAAATGTCAACAACCATGTTATACAGGATTAAAAGCTGCAGAAGCCAAAATAAAACCTTTAACATTACTTTGTCATAATCAAGCCTAACTGTAATTAAGTTTTAAAACTAGTTATGATAAGATAAGAATGGCTTTATTTGTCCCACAATGGGGAAATTCACATTCTCAGCAGCAAGTTACATTAGTTAGGAAAGTTAGAAGAATACATCCAATATTGCTATTGAGACAAGTAGTTTAAAAAAAGGAAAATTTATAATAGAAATAGAAATCAGTATATACAAGATAAATTTACAATTATGTACATGCATGGCATTTAACAAAGAAGGGAAAATAGTAAGACCAGTATTACACATATTATGAATAAGTAGTTATTCTAAATGATAACTGATTGCACAGCAATAAAATAATGCACATAAGATAAAATGTGACTTCTTTGCACAGGTCTCTATGGACAGCGCCTTCATGTCTGGGACTGGACCACTCACAAACATTTGCAGACATTGGATCTGGGAGAAAAAGGTGCCATCCCTTTGGAAATCCGTTTCCTGCATGATCCCGCTGCAACTGAGGGTTATGTGGGCTGCGCACTCCAGGGCACTGTGTTCCGCTTCTATAAGACATCGGCAAGCTCATTTATTTTTTGAGCTATTTCACATAACATTCAGACAATACATTTTTAATGGTCCTGTGGAAATTGTTTGCCAGCGATTTAAAGCCTGCAATTTATTAACATTCGAAACTGTCTTGTGTACAACGCTTTGATATTTTACATTTTTCTTAGAAAGGGGATTGGGCTGCCGAGAAAGTCATCGAAGTCTCACAAAAAAAAGTCAAAGGTTGGGTCCTTCCAGAGATGCCAAGTGAGGGCTTTTTTTTCTCCCGTCTTCTTTCTATGCATTACTAGGGTCCTCTTAATGAAAGTGTAATAATGAGCACAAATTTGTTTTGCTTCAGGTCTCATCACTGACATTGTAATTTCACTCGATGATCGTTTCTTGTACTTCAGCAACTGGCTGCACGGGGATATTCGGCAGTATGACATAACTGACAGAAACAATCCTTGTATGGTTGGCCAGGTAACAATTCAGTAGTTCTTCTCTGCACAGGAAACATGATTAAATTAGCAGTTTTTCGAATCCTTGGTACAGTGTTTAAATGCATGTTGTTAGATTTTTCTCGGAGGAAGCATTCAGAATGATGGGTCTGTTAAAGTGCTGGAAGACCTGGAACTGGAAAGTCAGCCCTCCCCAAGGATAGTGAAGGTATACAGTATATCTGCTTACTTTCATATAAGATGTAAAATTCTGTACAAAACTGTGTTGCTCGTTTTTGTATTTAAATTAACATGTCACAGGTGGAACTCAGATCTGGTTTCGGTTATGTTTTTTGTCTTATTTGCATTTGGTCATTTAGCAGGCACTTTTATCCAAACCAACAAATATCCCAATTTGGTTAGGGGTCAGAAAACAGGATTGGTCATACAGAACACCTGGAGCAATGAGGATTAAGGGCCTTGCTCAATGACCTACATTGGTCACTTTCCTAGATCTGGGATTTGAACCCACAACCTTCTGATTAATAGCCCAACACCCTAACCACTGAGCTACCACACCCTTATTTTAAAATATGTACTAGGGGCTGTCAGAGGTGTGTGGTTAAGAAACCAGCGTTGTTAACTGAAGGTCTCTGGTTTATTTTCTTGTCCCAACAAGAACTAGTGCCTTAGGGCAAGGCACCAAAATTGCTCCCCTGGCACTGTGTACAGGGCTGCCCACCGCTTCAGGCATGTGTGCTTACTTTGCCTGTGTATATGTGTGTGTTTCACTGCACACAATAAATCCAGATAGATGGAATTCTAATTTTCTCTCAGTCTCAGCGTGGCTTTCTTACAGGTTCTCCGGTTTCCTCCAACAGTCCAGGATTCAATATAAATTGTATGCTCTAAATTGCCCCATATAGTTTGTGTGTGTGTGTGTGTGTGTGCACGTGTGTGCGCGTGTGTGTGTGCGTGTGATAGATTGGCGCCCAGTCCTGGTTTGCATTCAAAATTAACTGAGTCTTGGATTTAACTTTGTACAGGGCAAGCGAATACCAGGAAGTCCACAGATGCTCCAGCTAAGTTTGGATGGTAAAAGACTGTACGTGACCACTTCTCTGTACAGTGCATGGGACAAACAGTTCTATCCTGATATGATCAAGTAAGACGTCGATCTTTAGATCATTCATTACCTTTTGGGGATCTTTGTTTAGCCGCTTGTTTGTGTTTCTATATTGATGTTAAAAATAAATCAATTATTTTATCTTCTGTCCATAGGCAAGGCTCTGTCATGCTGCAGATTGATGTAGACACGGTGAAAGGAGGTCTGAAACTAAATGAGAACTTCTTGGTGGATTTTGGCAAGGAACCTGAAGGGCCTGCACTTGCACATGAGCTTCGATATCCTGGTGGCGACTGCACTTCTGATATTTGGCTGTAACAAGGCAGATTTCTTTATTACAGAAAAACATGCTGAAATACTATTTCACATTCTAATTCTCACATTATCTTCAGGTACAACTCATGTAAGCTTTTTATTACGTCACTATACAGTAGATAATTACATATAATGGATGTGTAAAGGTTAGTTTGTAATGAACTGACATGAATAATGTATTCAGTCTCTCCTCATAATGTTTTATCTGTTTCAATTAGCACTTAATAAATACACAAGAACTATAAAACATATAGAATAACACACTTTCACTGGTGTACATCATTCCCTGTATACCACTAATAATTGGCCACAGGTTTTAAATGGGGTTTAAATGTTGTTTTGCTTAAGCACTTGGTTACTATTTTTGACTTCTAACATGATGCAATTACATACATTACATTAAGTCATTTAGCCGACACTTTTTTCCAAAGCGACTTGCAAATGAGAGAACAACACAAGTCAGTAGTTCAAAACATTCACACTGTAGGATAAAGTAAACTGATCATTATCCAATCTGGCTTCTAGATTTTTTTTTCATAGCAAGTGAAATGGCTATGTGTCTCAGTCTTAGGGACAGTGGTAAACAATATGGAGTGAGTATAGCACATCAGTGAGGTTGAATAATCAGGAAACATTTATCACTAGAGCCCAGTCAGAGTGTATTTTGAAAAGATAAGAGTGGTGGTAATAGGAAGCAATGATGCATCATTGGTCCTGAATTGTTGGTAGAAGTTGCTTCTGGAGGAAGTTTTGATGACATTTTTTTTCAAGGCATTGTTCTTAGGCCAAATTGGTAGTGAACCCACTACCTTAGATCAGAAGCAACTCCCCCCTTAAATAGTTTTAGGTTGTTTTACTTTTGGTATGACATAGGACTCATGGTAGCTCTTACCTTTCTTCTCTGAACAACAATATTATGTCTATAGGGAGCTTCATAAAAAAACAACTTTATTCCAGTCCACTGCAGTTCGTTGATGATGTTTTATTAATTATTGCCTTTTTTACTATTGCCAGCACGTCTTTGAAAGGGCTTCTCTGTTTGTGCAAATGCACTTGTGCAATTCTTGACTCAATCCTGTAATAGAGTCTTGGTACTTTCTGGCCCATCTTGTGCATCCTAAAGCCTTTTTCAAAGCAGTGCCTCTCTACTTGATTACCTTAATGATCCCCTGAGTAGTAAACTTACAAGCAACAATGTATGTGCCCATAAAGCCCTTTTAAATTGAAGCAATGTTAGCTTAATTTGTATTCTCAGAGGTAACCAATGTGAACAGAAGAAGACGATGATTTATGCACCACCTTTTTCAAAGCAAATAGTCTGCTCTTCTAATTCAATGAGAGTTATCAGAGGCAATCAGTGACAGTATAAGCAGGTCATGACATTTGTGCTTTTTTTTTTTTTTTTTTTTGGAAACTTAATCGCAATCCATCTGATCAGGTTTCATAATCTAGACGCAATCCAAAATGCCACCATAAAACCTGAACCAACAATTAAGTGTATTTACGGTATTCCTAACGTAAATACCAACACAGTTAAACATTGGAAAGACTGCCAGCTAAAGAAGTCTAAAAGACAACTGTAAACATTCAGCGGTCATGATGTCTGTTTATGCCTGTAATGTGTTATTGTAAGTGCTCATTCAGTTGTTTTCTTCTCCTACAGAAATAGTTTATTACCACCATATGGGGTATGTATCCAATAGGACCTCAGTTTTCTAAATAAATGCTTTTGAGTCATTGAAAAAACCACTTTGTGGTTTTTTGCTTTCCTGGAGCATCATTAGTATTTCACACATTTTAAATCTAGATTATAAAAATCTGGGTAAACAGAAAAGTATTTGCCTGGTCATTTATGTATTTAGTTTATTACAGTTATTGATAACCTTTGATAAATAGTTGAAATATGCAAGTGTAAAGACATGTACAGTACATGTAATTAAGTGTTTAGTGTGTGTGTGTGTGTCTGCACTGGACAGGTTTGGAAAGAGGATGTGAATTTCACACACACAATATTTACATTTAGTTATTTAGCAGACGCTTTTAACCAAAGCGACTTGCAGGTATCCCAACTTAAACTATGGATTTGTTGCTGTCTTTGGAAACTTATTGGACATTGCTTGTATTTAAAAGCACTTTTAACAAGTGTTTAAAAAAGATTTATGGAACATTGTCATACTTTTCCAAAAACCTTGTTCACTGCAACATCAAAAAATCAAAGTACTGTAGAGAAAATGACTGTAGACCGTGTGGCATTTATTTTGTGTTAAAAAATAGTAGTAAAAAGGGAACCTATTTCAAAATAAAATATGTAAAATATAATATTGCAAATTGTATTTTAATTTAACAAATAAATGAAATATTTCCACTTTTAAAGCAAGCTCACTTTGTGCTAACCTTCCCTTGTAGCCCTCGTTTGGGAAAATCCATTATACTTCAAAGGGGTAATCTTGGTTTTCAAATATTGTAATTTACGACATATTTATGGTTACTCTGATGTGCTATTGTGTTATTTACCACAAGTAATACTACAAATGACCATCAGTTCCTAAAATACGCATATGCGTGCGTTTATAAGTGAAATGGCACGTTTTACTGCCCACAATGTGGACGTTACCAAGTTGAAGAGTGCAGGGGACGCGTGTCTGGTTGAATTAGGACGTTACCTAGGGAATGCAAGCCGGTTGATCGGCATCTGACTGGGATTCCGACCGTCCAAATGGATTTACTGGTACAGAGATAGATTGTTGAATAATATCACCCCTTTATATCAGGTAAGATGAATGAAAAACGGCCAGAATTCGAGCAATTTCGGACGTCTGACTTACTAATCGCAAAGTAAAGTTAAAGTCGATAGCGACGGTGATAATGTTGATGCTAAGCTAGCCTTCGAAGCCTTTTTGTTTTTAACTAATTTATTTTTAATGTAACCCTTCAACTATACCTGCCAACAGTTATTAACTGTTTGGGTTTTATCATTAAACTATTTAACGTTTGGCTTCTTATTAATATTTGCCACTTGAAGTTAACTAGGCTAGCCAGTGGCTGCGTTCCACACTAGACACCACTTCACTTAAAAGTGAACTCGTTGCTTAGCACGGAGTTCAGATTTTGTCTTGTTGTAAAGTGTTGTAGAACGTCGTTTGAGACACAGCCCCAGTTTAAACGTCTGGCTAAGCGAAGTCGTCACTGACTTTGCTAGCGAAATTAGCAGGTTTTCCCTATACGTTAGCTGACGTAAACAGAGTTAAGCAACATCATACTGTATATAATGTTGCGTAAATAAATAGAAAATGTGTTTAAACGATCTAATTGTGCGTATGTATTATACATTGGAATGTAAGCGAATGGCAGCAATGTTTTCAAATATCAGATAACGTGGCTGCTTTATAAACAACGGCTCTATTTAGCTAGCTAGAAATTAATTTAATCAATCTGAAAGTGATTGTGTTAGTGAACTTTTGGACTGTTTACTTGGGGTTTTTTCTATTTGGAACGTACCAATCAGTAAATGGAGATAGCTGGGGATCATGCATTAGCATTATTTGTTAACAGTTAGCGTTCGAAGCTTTATAAATTGAAAGTGTTGTAATTAATATGATATCTTAATATGATAACTTAATACGACAGTGATGCAGTTAATCTTTAGCATCTTTATTTTATGATGAGCCACTGCGATTTGCACCCATCTATAGATCTAATCCGATCCTGATCTCATTCTCTCTCCATCTCACACCCTGTCTCACTCTCACGGTGTCTCTCTGCATTGGTATCATTGTTATTGTTAAGGTTTGTTAGGTGGCTGTGGTGTCCCCTGTCACCATTGGAACTAGTTACAGTAGTTTCCACTGCAATCCGAGATGTTGACAGTGACGTTGTCAAAGAAAGGTTTCATGTTCGTCACAGCGCTTCTGTACTTTCGTTATTTACATTCATATATGTAACTTTCTACTTTAATAAAGCTAATGTTAGCTATAGTAGTAAATTGTAATTTCAATTTGTGGAACTCCGATGCTCCTTTGCACCATGAAGGCCAACTGACTACCAGAAATACATTTTAAAATGTTTGAAAGGTAACTGCGGTAGTGGAGTTCCCCTCCAGAAAACAGTTTAAGTCAGTTTAAATCTATTCAGTTTAAGTTGTCTTTTTAATTTCTTCTTTTTTTTAGATTGAAAACCTGTTTAAGTTCGAAGTATGCTAGAGATTAAATGGTGGAAACTGTGAAATTAATCCTTTAAACCCCTGTTCATCTGTGACCTGGTGCAAGCAAATCATCAGTGACACTGACCATGTGACTTTTAAGGGTGAGGAACAATATTCAAATGATGGTCAAGACAACCTTTTTAGTGCATTTCATATGTTTCTTTTATGTATGCATTACAGCTTAAATGTGTTTTTCAGTAAAAAGAGGAGTGTAGAGAGTAGTTTACCTTAGTCAAAGGCTCTTGATTATTTAAATCAGGTATAAAGGTAATAAAATAAATCCATTAATTTAATTTGAGGTATTTTTGTATATCTGTTTGTATTTCCCCACCAAGATTTTATTTTACAATTTTGGTCAAATAAAATCAATGCAAACAAAGTATTGGAAAAGGATGCCTAAAAGGTTCTATCCTCCCTGTATATATAAGTGTAAATTACATAGATGTAAATCTGTAATGGATTTTTGCAATCTCAAAAGTTAACGGTTGGAGTTTTATGTTCAAAGGTCATTAAGCTGCTATTACAAAAGGTTTTATGAAGATTAACATCCACCACACCTAGGTTAATTTCTGCTATATGTTTTACACCGTTATATGTTTTCTATAATGACATCTGGCATGAGTAGTTATTGGTTAGATTAGTTAATATGGGCTAGTCAATTCCATAAAAATACACGTGGAAGAAAATTGCGCAAGTGTTGAAAAGTGCTTGCTCAGAATCAGAACACTAATAATCCCCTGGGGGGTTTGCAGAACAATTGGTGTCAAATCTCTGTGTTAGGTTATTTACAATTTAGAAAATTGTATT
>JAOUQT010076437.1:0-20329 GCA_025769995.1 Xyliphius kryptos
CCCTTTGCCATGATGCATTGTCATCTTGGAAAATTATTTCATCATCTCCAAACATCTGTTTAATTGAAGGGATGAGAAAACTGTCCAAAATGTCAATGTAAACTTGTGCAGACCCATATCATTAGGGACTGTGGAAATTTGGTTGTTTTCTTCAGGCAGTCCTCTCCCTAAATCTCACTGGAACAGTACCAAACAAAAGTTCCAGCATCATCACCTTTTTCAATGCAGATTCTTGACACATCACTGAAGATTACATTCATCCAGTCATCCACAGTCCATGATTCCCTCTTCTTAGCCCATTACATTCTTGTTCTTTTCTTTTCTGTCAATGATTGTTTTCTTTAGTTTTCCTGTATTTAAATCCCATTTCCTTTAGGCGATTTCTTACGGTTCGGTCACATACATTGGCTCCAGCTTCCTCCCACTTATGCCTCATCTGTTTAGTTGTACTTTTTCGGTTTTCAAGACAAATGGCTTAAGTTCTTTGTCTTGATGCTTTGAGTCATAACTGCAGGTGTTTTAAACTGCAGATCTAATCTGAGGCAGGTGTCCATTTAGGGAAAGAAAATTGACTGAGTGTGTCCTTATTTTCTACCTCCAAGCTGAGTGATTCCACACTTTTTTCCTCAGAATTGAGTGATTCCATATTTGTTTCCCCGTGCTTGCTCAAAACAATACTTTGTTTCCCTAATGTTTTTTTTTTTATTTCTTCTAGTGATTCGGAAAACCAACAAGTTGCACTTTGGAATGACCTTATTGCATCATGTTTTTGATCCGAGTTTGTTCTACAGAATAAAATGAATCATCCCAGACTGGTGATTCCATACTTGGTGCCAGGGATTGTATGCTTAAGGTAGTATTTCTTTTTAACTATTGCTTGTCTCAGGTTGTGATTTCCATTTTAAACATTTGAGATCATTTTATCTGGGTAGCCAATAATTTCCTACACTTAATGGTTTCTCTCCTGCACTTAACAAGGGCTAAAGCCCTTTTTTATTAATGGCCATAATTGTCACCTGTTACTTCATTTAATGAATTACCTCACTAGCATGTTGTTACTGGTAATTCTGTTAGTTACTTGGCTTAACATATGCATGAAGTTTTTCCAATGCTGTGTATTTTCAGTCAAAATCAGTAATTAAATACATTAGTTATATTAGGCTTCTATTATTTTGCACACAACTGCACATTACAAGAGTTTTTCTGACTATACAGTGTATGTCGTTGTGAATTGTTACATGAAGTTAAAGATCAGATCAGCAGCACTTGACTAACAGAAAAGATTGGTTCTTTTATTAAGTCTCTGTTCTTTAAGGTTAATAGAACCAAAGATTCTATATTATAAATGTTCCCAATTCACAACCAACACAGCTGTATTTAAATGGATTAGGTATTAGCTCTGTAGCAAACATGTCACCTCAAATTACACAATGCTCTATAGGCCCTGTTTTCCAGCAAACAGTGTAAACATACGTGGTATGCTACACTATATTGCCAAAAGTATTTGCTTACCCATCCAAATTGTCAGAAATGGGTGTTTCCAATGACTTCCATGGCACCTAGGCATGTAGACTGTTTTTACAAAACTTTGTGAAAGAATGGGTCGCTCTTAGTGAATTCCAGCGAGGAACTGTAATAGGATGCCCTCTGTGCAACAAATCCAGTCGTGAACGTTCCTCTCTCCTAAATATTCCACGTTCAACTGTCGGGTATATCATTAGAAAATGGAAGTGTTTGGGAACGACAGCAACTCAGCCATGAAGTGGTTGGCCATGTTAACTGGCGGAGCGAGGTCAGTGGATGCTGACACACATAGTGTCAAGAGCTCGTCACTACACTACAGAACTCCAAACTTCATGTGGCCTTCATATTAGCTCAAAAACATTTCGCTAAGAGCTTCATGGAACGAGTTTCTATGGTTCAGCAGCTCCATCCAAGCCATACATCACCAAGTGCAATGCAAAGCGTCGGATGCAGTGGTGTAAAGCATGCCGCCACTGGACTCTAGAGCAGGAGACACGTTCTCTGGAGTGACGAATCACGCTTCTCCATCTGGTAATCTGATGGACGAGTCTGGGTTTGGCGGTTGCCAGGAGAATGCTACTCGTCTGACTGCATTGTGCCAACTGTAAAGTTTGGTGGAGGGGGGATTATGGTGTGGGGTTGTTCTTTAGGAACTGGGCTTGGTCCCTTAGTTCCAGTGAAAGGAACTCTGAATGCTTCAGCAGACCAAGACATTTTGGACAATTCCATGCTCCCAACTTTGTGGAACAGTTTGGAGCCGCCCCCTTCCTCTTCCTCATGACGGTGCACCAGCGCACAAAGCAAGGTCCATAAAGACACTCCTAAACTTTGTGGACATCCTTCCCAGAAGAGTTGAAGCTGTTCTAGCTGCAAAGGGTGGAACATATTGACCCCTATGGGTTAGGAATGGAATGTACCTTGAGCTGATCTGTGAGTCTAGCAAGGTGAGCGAATACTTTTGGCAGTAAAGTGTGTATCTATATATATATATATAACTATACAGCATCGCTGCTTCTCTTTTAAGTGAATGGCCATGAATTCTAACGTATAGAAAAGAGTGAAGTCTTTGTAACGAAACTAAAAAGAGCAAATAATTCACCGCAGTACCGTTCACAGTCAGTGTGACCTCGCGTTCAGACACGCCGATCCTCGGAACGATGGCTTTGCAGTTGTACGTCCCGGCGTCTTCCTGAGTCACAGCTTTCAGATGCAGCGTGTTCCCGTTGCTCAGCACCTGCACATCAAAGAGAGAGAGCCATTCAATTTAAAGATTTCCCTTCACACACATTATAAACATCATCAAATAATTATTTGCTAACAACGGAAACTTAATGTGAAAAGTTAACTAAACCTTTATGACAAAATACATTTTATTGCATCTTGCAATGCTGCAGAACGGACGGTCTGCTGATTCGGACATACGTTCTTCACTTAGACTCATGGCTTCCCAGGACATGTCTACACTGCAAGCCCTTGCTTTTTGGCCGCGGTCCCTTCTCTGTGATTAAATGTTAATGAGGCCACAAAACCACAGATATGACGAGCCATCACGGTCCCTCAGCGAGACCCTTACACCTGAGGGTCATTCTGTATAATGTCACGTTTGTAAATGACCACTGATAAGGGTTTCTGCTGAATCTCATACTGGTCACGTGACCTCCAGTTTAGGATTAGATAGTATTAAGGCCAGACATCCTGCTCTGATCCCAATGTGCATTCAGAAGTAAAGGCTGATCGTTTTGCAGAGGAAACCTGATCGTTCTCAGTAAAGTTAAAACGTAAATATGAACACGTCCCGTCCCGTGATGGTGTGTAGGATTCAATGCTGGAATAAAGGAGCCTGCTGTTATTTTGGGCAGTTGTACCGAAACGCAGAGCTCTTATCAGGATAATAGTCTTCTTGCTCCTAAACAGACAAACCAATGAAAGAGCTGTAGTTCCTCCTGCTGTTTCCATTAATTACCGTCTACAACGCCAGTTTCCTTAAGAGCAGCACACTTTTAATTAAAACATGCCACGGTGGAAAAGTGCAGGAGATGGTAGGATGTAAACCCCCACCTCCCTCAAGACAGCCACAGTTCGGCGATTGCACCAACTCCCTGAGAGTTACAGTCACAGTGGGAAGATCAGCGTATTTCATTTGGAAGAGTCGTATATTACATTACACTCCTGACACGACCAACTGATAGGGGGCAGTAGTAGACTTGTGGTTAAGGAACCAGCCTCACAACCTAAAGGTCCCTGGTTTGATTCCTAGTCCCACCACGTACTACGACTGAAGTGCCCTTGAGCAAGACACCCAACCCCAAATTTCTCCACCGGTGCTGTGTACAGGGCTGCCCACCACTATGAGCACGTGTGCTAACTTGTGTACAGTGTACGTACGCGTGTGTGTGTGTGTGTGTGTGTGTGTGTGTGTCACTGCAGGGTTACATGTGGAGGACACACTCCTCTGTTTGGAGGTGATGAACATCATTTCTGGAGGAATGAGAATCTTACTTAAGGACCCACGTTGGTAACTCCAGTGGAGTGGAAAATGTTAGTAAATAAAAAAAAATTGGGGGCCCCACGGTTGCTTAGCGGTTAGCATGTTCTCCTCTCAGCGCTAGGGATTCCCGGGTCAAATCCAGATCTGGGTGGAGTTTCCATGTCCTCCCTGTGTCTGCGTGGGTTTCCTCTGGGTTCTCTGGTTTCCTCCCACAGTCCAAAAACATGGATTCAAGGTCCATTGAATGCTCTAAATTGCCCTGTATAGTCCATCTGTGTGTGTGAGGAAGTGTGTGTCCTGGGTGTATTTGTCCAGCGCCCAATAAAACATAAACATACATAAACTAAATTATACAATAAATGAATTTAAAATAAAACTAACAAACCTGTTTGATAAATGCTGTAAGTAAAAAGTTCAGGAACGTCATTTGAAATGTAGTGAGCAGAAGTAAAAAGTATTAAGTGACAAATACTTGAGTAAGGTCGAGATACTTAAAAACAACTTAAGTACGGTAACGAAGTACATCAGCACTGTGCCACTGCGCTTAAATTAGCAAAGAAACACCAATCACCACCCTGATATCTGGTTGGTTGCTGAAGCTTTGCCCACAGAAAAGCAGCCCGACTCAAGTCAGCTACATACAGTACAGGCCAAAAGTTTGGACACGCCTTCTCATTCAATGCATAAACTATTTACATTGTAGACTCTGACTGAAGGCATCAAAACTCTGAATAAACACATGAGGAGTTCTGTAACAAAAAAAGGTGAAGGAACTGAAATCATGTTTCATATTCTAGTGTCTTCAAAATAGCCCCCTTTGTTCTGATTACTGCTTTGCACTCTGTTGCCATTCTCTTAATGAGCTTCAAGAGGTCGTCACCTAAAATGGTTTTATGCCTATAAGGGTTCATTAGTATCATTAATTAGAATACCAACAGTGTGCAAAGCAGTAATCAGAGCAAAGGGGGCTATTTTGAAGCCACTAGAATATGAAACATGATTTCAGTGATTTCACCTTTTTTTGGTGAGTTTATAACGCCACATGGGTTCATTAATAGTTTTGATGCCTTCAGTGAGAATGTACAATGTAAACAGTCGGGAAAATACAGAAAACACATTGAATGAGAAGGTGTGTCCAAACTTTTGGCATGTACTGTACATACGAATTAGATCTATTTTGTATGTTACACACACAAAAAACTTAGTTTGAGAATGATGTCTCTCGTTACATTACAATACACTTTACTGTACATTGTGCACATATAAAAATATGTAAATGTGTAATCAAGATGAATTGTGTGTATATATGAGGCGGGCTGCTTCTTTGCGGGTCATTGTGTATGTGATTACAATTGTTTAACTAATAATTTTGCTGCACATTTCAGAGTCAGATCTAAAATCGCATCTCATATAAATAACTAATGCCCAAGATCGCAGCATTTGCCAGTCTGATGCCCCATTTGCCAGTCTGAAAGCAGATCAGGAAAGGGGCACGTGTCCAAAAAACTAAAACAACCCTGACTCAGCATTTTATGTTTTATTTAGGTTTTAGCTGAAACGCTAATGTCTATAAGTAGAACATTATGAAATTGTTTAACCAAAGTTCATTATGGGTTTAGAGTGGTGTCATGCCGGGACCAACCACCAGGATACAAATTCCTAATGAAACCACACGCTTAGATAACATTTGTGAATAGATTACAATTTGGTTGTCAGAGACAGATCTATGGATACACAGTTAACCTGTAACTAACCTAAACTCTGTTCATATAGCACTTAGAACGTCATCTCAAAACAGCTTTACAGCGCCCCCTCCATGTCTCCATTTAATCACATCAAATGGATATATGACTTAGTATTTTTTATTACCTAAACATAAAAAAATACAAATAAAAGCAGTGTTTAGAGGACATTACCACATTGGAGCCCTGTTTCGTCCATGCCAGGGTCAGTGGAGGGTTGCCAGTCCAGGCGCAGGTGAATGCGGCGTCCATTCCCGTGTCCAGTGTTAGGGGTTTAGGCTCCGACAGCAGCCTGGGGCCGACTAGAACATAAATATATGATGTATAAAGCTAGGTGAGATAACTTACACAGAACATACACTGATTTAATTGAATGTTTAGAATTCACACACGTTTTAATATTCCTAAAATACAACATTAAAATGTAAAGATTAATGTACTACGCAGCAAAATGAAATGGTGTGGGTTTATATACATACACTGTACATCCACTAGTGTGCTAACATTGGTGCTTCCCACAGAGTTGGACACCTCACAGGACACCGGGTCAGTGAAGTAGGAATAGTCTACAGTCACCTCCAGACTGTCTCCTTTTGCATCAGGAATAATCACGCCCCCTTTGGACCACCTGAAAGGGGAAAAACAACTTTCTTTTTATTCGATCTCCTGTAAATTCTTGCTTTCTTAAAAGATTTTAATGGTAAATTAAGATCTATAACACAAAAACATCAAATAAGTGAAGCAATCAGCTCTGAGTTTCTGGTTTTAAAAGTTTGTTAAATTACAAGTATCAGAACACAGGGTGGATACAGAACCCTGGAGCAATGAGGGTTAAGGGTCTTGCTCAAGGACCCACAATGGTAACTTCAGTGGACCTGGGATTTGAACAGCAACCTTCTAATTGATAGTCCAACACCCTGACCACTGAGCTACCACAACCAAAAAATCTGGTCTGATTTAAACACTGCATGAAAACTGTACCTGTATCCGGTGATTTCTGGACTGGCTGAGGCTGTGCAGATGAACAACACTTTAGCTCCTTCCATCACAGTCTGAGGCTGCACGGAGAGCGTGACTGAGGGGGGATCTAAAATATAAGATGTCATCACATTACCCAACCCAGTTAAACGTGTGTGATCGCTGGTGTTGACCACCAAAAGTCATTAAAAAACTGTGTAGAGACCTGTCCATTACAATGATACACACTTGTTAAACATCACATTCTCATTCGTCGTCAAGCTGTTCACGTCACTTTCGCACCAGAATTTAGTGCGTGTTACTTGTAGATGTTTGTCACTTTTGTGTAATCTTAAAAAAAATAACAAATTCTGAGTTGTTTTTTTTTTTACTTTGTGAAAAGCACTGCTTCCTGAACAGAGCACACCATCTCCACTATGATGATGGTGATGATCTATCCAACCTATGAGAAACAAGAAGAATCCACATACTTTTGTACAAAATGCAGATTATTATGTGGTCTTCTCACTTAACATATTGTACATACGTTGTTGGTGAAATACAGACTGTATGAAGCAAATGAACCCAAACCAGTTATTACTTTATAAATACTGATTTGTGCTAATGGCTCATTGGCTCATGACCTGACCTCACTGGAACTGGGGGGCATGGCATCCTTTAGGGAACTACCCACAATGCTTAAATTGTGAGATTAAGCCCAAAAAAGGAAATGAATTTAGAAAATAAACCACCACCAACTACAACAAAGAGTGCTATTTGGTAGTCTAATTGTTTTGTTATGCAGGTAACACTAACGTTGAACGTTGATGGTGATGGAGGTCTGACGTCCGGCTGGAGCTGCTGGATTGAGAACCCTACAGGTGTAGGTACGTCCTGAATCACGGTCGTCAGGCACCAGGGGTAACAGGCTAACTGCTGTTTCCCGCTTTCCATCCTCCATAAGAGTCTGATGAAAAACAATAACAGTATATGGTCAAGTTCAATAGTACAGTAATAATGCAATAAGGCACAAGAGGGCGTTATTTTTACAAATAAATCACGGGAAAGAGGTGTTATTAGGCACGATGCACAGCAGAGTTCAGTTACACCTCATTCCCGTGATTTATTCACAATAATTCACAACATCTTGTGCATTATTGCTTTTAAAAAACATATACAAGTACACCATAATATCATAAATGTGTTTGTTGAATAAATCTGGTGTTCCACAACAAAATCTAGTCCGCTTTTCAAACTAAACCCTGAGTAACAGGTTTCCAGTTTCTACAACAATAAAGTTTATAAATAAAATAGGAAAATAAAGTATTTTAAAATTATGCCTTGATGCGCTCAGAGGTGTGTGTTATCGTCAATAATGGCACAGCTGGACAAACAGCTCAGCCAATCAGATTTAAGGAGAGGAACGAACCGTTTTATGATTGTTTTACTTATTTAACATCCTTACTGTTCCACTTCCTATTCATAACAACAGACATAATTAAAACCGAGCTTGGATTTTACAAACAGTTACCGTTATTTTATTAAATGGATTTAATAGAGGGTGGCATGGGGCTTAGTGGTTAGCATGTTTGCCTATCAGTGCTGGGGATTCCCAGTTCGAATCCCAACCTGGGTGGCATTTCCATGTCCTCCCCGTGTCTGTGTGGGTTTCCTCCGGGTTCTCCGGTTTACTCCCACAGTCCAAAAATATGAATTCCAGGTTAATTGAATGCTTTAAATTGCCCTGTATAGTGTAAGTATGTGTCTGTGTGTGAGTGTGTACCCAGCGATGGATTGGCACCCTGTCCTGGGTGTATTTGCCCAGCGCCCGAGATCTTCTCCCCTGGATGGGCATGGGCAACCCCACCGCGACCCTCGAAGAGGAATAAGCAGAATATAACGGATGGATGCAAAGGAAGGGCGTCCTCTACACATTACTAACAATCAGACAGGTATGACCTCTCTACCTGTCCATCCCCGCAAAGAAGCGGGGCTTTTGTACCACCGAAGCTGTGCCAGTGTTACCCATCTGTTCAACTAAACGAGGCACGGCTGCATTCTAAAAAAAATAAATAAGAAAACTGTCGTTGCTGTGACCCACATGTTGTTCAGAACATGCCATCACTGTAAAAAGTGACCGATTATATGCGTACCGCTGGATTTCTCTCCATTTGTCTCATACGGCTTTACTTTGTGCTTTTAACTTTAATGGGATCTGCATGAGCGTCTGAGAAGCCTCAGTAGGATTCCTGCCATCTTCTGAAGAGCATGGCAGGTGAAGTCATGCCTTTAACCCAGACATTTTGCTGCGTTCACATATTTTCCCCCTTCTGCCCTCCATCAGCTTGTCTTGCGCCTCATTCCTCACTTCAATCTGCTTATTGCGCCTGGAGAGATCGATGGGGCTAAGTGGGAAGAGTAATATCTCTGGCGGGGTTCAGCTTTTCGGGTGTGGCGTGAGTGTAGGGGGTGCTGGGTAGTTATGGGAAGTCTGTAGGCTGGGGGAGGGTAAATCGATACGCGAGACCACTCACAGCCAGACAAACCTTCAGCTGACTCGAGGCATTTTTACAATAAATCGCATCACCTCGTCTACCTCCTCCTCCCTCTCGCTCCTGGTTTTTACACCTCCTTTCTGTCATTCGGCTCACATTTTTAACAGGCATTCTTCTTTTTTTCTCCCTGAAAAATGATCCTCCACTTTTTTTTCCATCTCCTGCTTTCTTAAGAGTGCAGTTTAGTGTCGTTTAGCGTGGTCAGAAAGCATGACAAATGCGATGCATGCCTCTTCATGCTCTGCTAGTTTTCCATTGTATTGCAGCATCACCAGGCTTGATTTGTCTCTCTCTCTCCGTCTCCCTCGCTCACTCTCATTCACTTTCTTGGTCTGCTCTTTGTCTCTTTGCTTTCACCTCCCTCCCTGCAGATACATATTTGGCGCTTATGCCTGTCTGCGCTTCAGCATGCTCCATTTCGGCTGGAGTGCAGAATATTGAAGCGAGGGATATTTATGAAAAATAATGGGGGGAAACAAAGTGTGTTTGAGGAAATGGGGAGTGAAGGGGGTGTTGGATAAGCTCAACATGAATAGAAGACACCGTGACAGAAATGCTTCTTTGATGGTAAAATCTTTCAAAAAGCACAATGCTTTGATGCAACGACAACGTCTCTAAATATATATATTTATTTCTACCTCCGGATTGATAAGAACATAAATAGTTGTAAATAGTGGGTCTTGGCACAAGGTAAGGTCCATTAATATCAACTAGAAACAAAAGTTGGTGAACAGACTTCAAAAAGTTGGTATACATATGGCTAAAAAAAAAAAAACCCAAAAAGTAAACGAACAGGTGAAAAGTTGTCTGAAACTCACAAGAAACATTTCCAAAGGATTCCTATAGGAAAAGGGGGCGTGGCATGAAAACTGACCGTCATATTTTTTTCAAAAAGCACAAGCAACCTAAGTGGCTAAGCTACTGGCAAATTACAACATCGTACGTTAAAAGCTGCAAAACGGGTCAAATTTTTGATTGAGAATAAAAATAAGAAGAACAGGAAGTTGGTGTTTCCAAGCCGTTTAATGAGGATTTTTTGTGCACTGGGAGCTTAAGACGGTAAATCAGTTGTTTGCTGGAACACGTTAACTTCTAAAAATGATTAAGTCTACACAGAAACGCAAAATGTCAGAAAACATGAAAGTGTGCGCTGTAAGCAGAGACATTGTGCTTAAGTTAGTAAAAAAAAAGCGTATGTATCCTTCTCCTTTGATTTGCGAGAGGACCGCCAGCACAAAAAGCATGCTGGGTTTCTTTCCCACAGGAGTGGAGGATTTCAGGCTTATGTCCAGCAATGGCTACACAGGCTGCCAAAGTAAATAGGTTTTGGAAGGGGGCTTTGTGATCGGAGTCATTTGACACACCTGGGACTCAGGCTTCAAGGACAAGCAGCGTTCTTAGTTTAGTTTTTTTTGCAGTTTTTCTTGCACTCATACATATAGTTTTGGTATTCAGCCAAAGCAGATTATTAGACTGTATCTGCAAAACATTTCATATGATTATTGTTTGCTAATAAATTGGTAAAGTGATCTATTTGCCATAAACATACACAGCACATCAGGCGATACAGCAGATGCACATGACCCCTATAAACAAAAACTTACATCAGGTGGCACTGTAACACAAAGATCAGTGTGCTGTCTCTTTAAGACTCATGTAACAAAATGCACACGCACGTAGACCACATAGGTGCATATCAACCAAACCCAGAAGCTGCGTTGCCTACACTTAGGGCGGTGGCTCAAACGATCCCCAAATGCACGACCACCGGCCCAATCGAGACAGCCGCCAAGCTAAGTTGATAGCCGTGCATGCTAACGTACTATCATCTAAAGTGACGCTCTGCAAACTTATTTAAAAAATTGATGCTATTCAAAAAATTTATTCGAGCTACATTACAATTGCGGTACGAATGAACAGCGTGTGACGTTAATATTATATGTAACGTATATCGCAAACAAATCTTTATTAATATAATCAGAATGGTTTTGTGAACAGAATTGTTTGGGCTCACATGCTCACCTTTGAGTAGATGACATTGCTCATGATCTCTCCATCCCTGTACCATGTCATTTCTGCTGCAGGCTTGGCCCCAGATGCCCGGCAGGTCAGGTTGTAGGGGGCATGAGCCTTTAGCCGCACCACAGGTCCTCCTTCCACAATGGGGTCTGAAGGTGGCACTGGAGTGAGACACATCAGACATGAGGAAGAACAAAATATTTGAATTAAATAGAAAATGCTTGTATTTATGACTCTCCTTGTTCATTATCTGCAACATTTTTGATTCTGATTAAGACCCTGATTTAAGTACAAACTCAAAAAACAAGGAAAAAAACCCAAAAGATATACATTGAACATTATAAAACGTTTGAAAGGTTTATTTAAATTAACATATAAAACGCAATATTAACTACCTCGAGGCCTTGAGGTTTAATATTCGAATAACTTTAAACCTGGAATGCACACATGAACCTACAACTGAAACATACCTCAGGTGGCACACTAGTCTTTCATCGTTCACCGTTTTCAGTGCTTACACGTTCTTTGCTCTTTGCACGTTCTTTCTTTCAGTGGAACCGGTGGGCCTGACAGTGGCCTGCAGCTAGTGGACAGCGGCGTGGCGGTACCACATGTGGTGCCCCATGAGTAACAGTCAGGGCTGGATTGTTTCTGTGTAGGGTGTGCATGTATAGAAGTAAGAAGAGCCGGTCACTTAAGATATGGTTTGATTATAGGATTCACTTTCTCTTCCAAGGTATTGTTCAGCCTTTTTTTTTTTTTAAAACGGGTAGTTCTGCTTCTTAAACCTGATTGGCTGAGCCGTTTGTGCAGCCGTGACATCATTAACAATAACACACAACTGTGAGCGCTTTACATTTGTATCAATGTGTGATATACAGTACATTGTTTTCCCAATGTTTTTTTTTAATTTTTTTTTTTTTTTTTAACAAACAACGTTGTGTAATGTGGCCACTAGATGGCAGTTTTGGTTTATTAAGAAACCGGAATTAGTTACTCAGCGTTCAGCGTTTACTTTAAAACCTGGACTCAATCACGTTGAAGAAGAGCAGATTGTTAATGATTTTGCTTTTAATAAACACATTTATAAATTAAAACTCCACTACACGTCCTACCCAGCACCTCTTTCCCGGTATTATAGTCACAAAATGCCACGCCCTCTCGTACCCTAATTACTGTATTAATCTATTTAAAGAATTATAGTCAGCTGTAGTTTTTTTAAACATGCCATGTTTCGTAACAACCTGTCTTTTCTTTACTGATTGCACCTGAATGTATGTGTTTGTGTGTTTAAGCATTCCTGGCATCTTTTTCTCAGCAGTTTGGTAGGTCTAGTTAGTTCAGGGCAACGTGCCCCGATGTGTAATCAGTATTAATATGTAATAACTAAATGAGTTTGATTTGCATTTTTAAGAAGAGCTCATCAATAACACTTAGATTCCGCTATGGATTGAGAGAACTGCTGTGTGTAGCATTTTGCATGAGAGACTGAACACCACAGACTTTCTCCAACGATGCAGCGGAAGCATTCATCACCAGTGACAGATATTTGACCTATATAGAGCAGGGTGGCTCAGTAAATGGGACGCGAGATTGAGCTTGGGGTATGTGAGGCTAAGACTGTGTTTCTGGCCTTTTAACAGAGTTGTGTTTTGTCATAATTACTCTGTTTACAACCTGCTTTCCTTCATAAAAGCAAAGCACTACCGCATCTGACTGACTGACTCGCTCGTTTATCCAGCAGACAGCTGGCGGGTGCCTTACGAGCAAACAGAGCGTGTGTAGTGTAGACCAACCTGCCTACTGCATCCTGCTTCCAGTCCTCACAAAGCCTGGATTCTGCAGGTCCTTTCAGGCCGTATGCTGATGCAATGCCCTGGATTTTAATCTTCTTCTGAGTTCCCCTCCCTGCCGATTCCTGGGTGCCACCCGATTGGTTGTGTCTCACTCATTTGCACAAACATGCCTGCAGGTGTTTAATGTTTCCTTGGGCTACGGTTGCTTATTATCTGGTGGGAAATCTCACTGAAGACTGGGATTTTGGCACTGTGTCACTGCAGCCTTTCCCTGACATTTTTTTCCCATGATAATAAAAAGAGATGCAGCAGTCATCTGAACCTGACAGAACCCGACTGACACACAGAGTCACGGCTGTAAATAAACCTTCTTATCCTGCAAATCTTGCGAATCTCCATCTACATTGCCAATTTATCTTGCTTGTTATTGCTGCACTGATTATTGCAGACTATTGAATCGTTCCTGCTTAAAACTACATTACTGCACATTACCAAATCTGTGTTTTTCACAAAAGATCACAATTTTAATGCTACAACTGGAAGTTTGTAAACAAACCTCCAACATTTGGTTATGAAGGGATACGTGCAGGTAAAAAATTTTTAAAAAACAACCCAAAAAGCAAAGAAGAATAAAAAAAAAAAAAGCTGATGAAACATTTTCAATGGAAAACGAAAACCGCATCCCATAATGCTCCAAAAAGCACAAGCAGGTCACTATGGGTTCAACGATATTACCAAATTTCAACATCGTACGTTAAAAGCTGCGAGATGAGAAATAGTAAAAAATTATTTGTGAGAATATAAGTAAGGAGAATTAGAAACAGAAGTTTATCAACACATTTCAAAAAGTCAGCTTGGAAAGGATGTGTGGTTAAAAAAAGAAACAAAAAAAGGTGTAAAGTTGTTTGAAATGTAAAAGAAAATGGTTCAATGGATCCCTATGGAAAAGTAAAAAAAAAAAAAAAGGGGCGCGGCACAAAAACTGTATATATTTATATATGTATAAAAAAAGTTTAAATAAACTAAAAAACTAACAAATGCACAAATATTTTCAGTAAACAACTTTATTGTATTTGTTATAAAATATAATTAAAAGTGATCCGACTTGGTGTCGGCGTGTCAGGTCGCTACGGTAACGCCTGCCTGCACGCTGTTGGTCGCATTGTTTGAGTTTCCGTTCTTTCTCATTTGTTTCTTAGCTTTTAGTTCTTTATGTTTAATTTAGTTCGATACCTGCGCCTGCTCTCTCTATTGATTAGTCAGTGCTGGGGATTCCCTGTTTAAATCCCAGTCTGGGTGGAGTTTCCATGTCCTCCCCGTGTCCGCATGGGTTTCCCCCGGGTTCTCCAGTTTCCTTCCACAGTCCAAAAACACAGATTCAAGGTAAATTGACTGCTCTAAATTGCCCCATATAGTCTGTGTGAGTGTGATTAAGTGTGAGTGAGTGATAGATTGGCGGCCTGTTCTGGGTGTATCTGCCCAGCGCTTGAAAATTTGAAAATTAAGTGGATGATAATGAATAAATGATGTGCTATACATTTGAATTGGAAGCGGATCTGGACTATAGTCAGGTCAGCTGATCACCTGCACTGTCCATGCAGCATACTGTTGTAACCTGTGCAGAATGAGGCCTGGCTCCGTCCTGCCGAAACGAAAAATGCAGCATATTCCGTCACAGACGGTGATTTTGTGAATGGGGTTTTTCCTCTGGGGCTCTGCGGACGCTGACATTTATTTTTCGTAAAAACAAATTGACTTGTCAGACCAAATAACATTTCTATTGTCTTTCAGGCCATCGGAGTTGACTTCGGTTCCATGAGTCCTCGCTTGTGTTGCTTCTCTTCACATAATACAGACCGGGTTGCATTTCCTGATAAAGTGACGGACTGCAGTCTGACCCCGCCCATGTGACCGTGTCCATCTTATTTACACGACCATACAATACAACCATAGAGCTGGAATTTAAAGCATTTAGGTTTTTACAATCTACAGGGGTTGGACAATAAAAATGAAACCCCTGTCATTTTAGTGGGGGGGTCGCTTATTTTGCATCTGTCCCATCAGTGCCCAATTCAGCAGTCTTTCAAATGTCTATTTATTCATTGCCTTCCGCTTATTCCTTTATGAGGGTTGCTGTGGGGTTCCTCATGCCCATCCAGCGTAGAACGTCATGGGTGCTGGGCAGATACACCCAGGACGGGGCGCCAATCCATCACAGGACACACACTCACTCACACAGACTATACAGGGCAATTTAGAGCATTCAATTCACCTTGAATCCATATTTTTGGACTGTGGAAGGAAAACCACGTGGACACAGGAAGAACATGGAAACTCCACACAGACTGGGATTCAAACCTGGAATCCCGCCCTTTTTTTGTGTATTAAATAAATGTTTATTAGATTTCAGTTTTAGCTTTTATTTTTTAGTGCCCCAACTTTTCTGGAAATAAGGTTTAAACACATTCCTTAAGTTAAGTGACGGCGCAATAAAAAATTTTTATTGTAACAGGAAATGTGTTCTGTTAATATTTATAGATTTGCATTTTAAGACTTTATATACGTCCTTAAACACTGAACACCGTGCAGGTCGGTGCAGATTGAACGTTGCTGTTCTGCAGTTGACCTGCAGGTGTCACTAAACGAACAGAGTTAAAATCCCTTGAGATACACAGATCCACACACACACACACAGAGAGAGAGGCCATTACTAAATGATCTACAGCGAATATGTAGATCATTCACATGGTGTTAGCGTAAAAAGCGCCCTGCGGTTGATAAATTTGGCGACTTGCTGAAGAAAGTGCTAACAGTGCAGACTTTAAACCATGCGTGCACATCACTGGTGACTGCCGCAATCCCATTACCCCGGCCCTTCATACTGCTGATTATTGAGAACAGAGAGACGAAGAGGGTGAGGAAGAGGTGCAGGGGTAGTGGTCGGCAATGTCGCCATCAACTCCACTCTCTTTTTCTTGTTATTTGGAGAAAAGAAATCCATATAACAATACAGACAGGATGTGATGTGCAGCCATGCATTGTGTTCATTTGGGGGAAAGGTAAACGTTTCAGGCCGTATTTAATCCAAAGCCAATGAAATGATTCCTGCTACACTTAATGATCACAGGAGACATACAGGGACAGCAACTCTCTCACTTTCTGCACCCAAAATACTAATAGAAGGAATACCAGATCTTACCCAGGATGGTGAGTTTGGCCCGCTCCGAGCGCAGACCCTCTTGTGTGGCCTGGCATTCATACACGGCATCATCTGCCAACTCAGCTGATTCGATTACCAAGCTGTGCTCTCCTGATTTCGGATCTCCCAACAGAGAGTAACGTTCCCATCCTGCCCCCAAAACAACGCACAGAAATAAATGAGTGGAGAAAACACTTATATGGGTCCTAAATAATACAATAAAGCTACAGACGTCTTACTAACAGACATCAAAGAAAGTAGAAGACATTAGCCAGATGTGTTGAGTTCAACAAGAAAATATTAAATATTACATAATAAATCTATAGACAGTATATGTATGAAGGTTACATGAAGCAGGGGGTGGGGTACCCAGATTGACCGAGTGTAATGTATATTATAAAACGGGTAGGTCCCGGTCCTTACATCTGATTGGCTGAGCCGCTCGTCTAGACGTGACATTATTGACAATAACCTCACAACTCTGACCGCTTCACATCTGTATAAATGCACAAACTGTTTTCCCGAAGTTTTTCATAACTGTAGTTTGGCCACTAGATGGCAGTATTGGTTTGTTAATGAAACCGAAAATCTTTAAGTTGCTTTCAGTGAACACATCTATGAATCAAACTTCGTTTTTTTTTAAGGCGGACAACGGCGCCAACGGTTTTTTTTTTTTGTTTTTTCTTTTAAAAGTCTTGTATGTTCTATTGGTGCCCTGTCCTCAGAGTATTTGCCCAGTGCCCGATACGTTCTACCATGGATGGGCAAGGGGAACCCACCCACAACCCTTATAGAGGATTATGCAGAAGATAATGAATAAAAACTAAAGCCGAGTTCGTGATTTCAGTTCTCCCGGCTCTTTAAACCGGATCTTTAGGAGGAAACCCACAGAGTGACAGTAAGCAAACGCAAACTTCACACAGAAAGGCCCCTACAAACCAGCCGTATCTTCCCGTAGTGAGGGGACGGTGCTACCCACCGTGCCACCGTGCCGCCCAAGTGACATTCAGAACCATTTTTAAAAGGTCATCTCTCTGTGACTGATTGTCCAGCTGGCGGTTGGGATTATGAGACGGATTAAATGTTTGTTTGTATAATTTGCGTGCTGCTCAGATATCCCAGATAAAACGGGGTGACACACGAGCTAACAGCTGACATCATACAAAAACATTATCTCCCACAGCATGACCTTTACCTGCCTGATCGCCCATCACGTTGACGCTCTGCACCGTAATCGCAAAGATTACACAAAAAAGTCCAGCTTTAAAAAATCAACACTTACAAAAAATGAAACAACAATTAGAGATGATCTCTAAACAACACAATAACAGCACGATGTTACACAATGAACAACTACTGGTGTCGCGGGTGGGTTCCTTGTAGCCATCCAGGGGCATCCACGTTTCAGCGTTGGACAGATACACCCGGGACAGGGCGCCAAACTATCGCTGGACATACACTCACTCACACAAACACTATATAGGGGCAATTTAGAGCAGCTAATTCGCCTTGAATCCATGTTTTTGGACTGTGGGAGGCAACCGGAGAACCACGCGGAAACCCATGCAGACACGGGGAGGACATGATAACAGGGTGGGCGTGCTTATTTCTTTTTGATTAAATTTTGCATAAGACTTTAAATTTAAAAACATTCAAATCCTATTTTAAAGGTTTAGTAAGTTTTCCACATATTTTATGATTTCATGTTCCGTTATATGGCCAAAAGTATGTGGACACTTAACAACTTTCCCTGGATACACTTGATGGTTATCCATTTTGCTTGAACTTTTTAAGCAAACATCAGAGTTAACCCTTTAAGGAAGCGTTTCCAAAAGATTTTCACGTTACATTTACATTCGGTCAGGTAGCAGACGCTTTTATCCAGAGCGACTTACAATCATCCCACTTAATCGTTGGGGTCAGAACACAGAATTACACAAAGAAGCTCTAGAACGATGAGTGTTAAGGGTCTTGCTCAAGGACCCACATTGGGAACTTCAATGGTCCTGCGATTTGAACCCACAACCCTGAGATTGCCAGTCCAGCACCCTAAGTGTCTATTTAGGAATGTACCATTTTAATTGTCTTTTAACCAAATATTCAAAACTTTAAAATCTTACCAGGTAAATCTCTCTCTCCCCCAAGTGCCAGACCGTCTTTAGTCCACTGCACCATACCACGATATCCCACAATGACACAGGGCAGCGTAACAGACAGGCCGGCCACCACTACCTGGTCCTTGGGCTGCTGGGAAAAGTAGGCTGTTTTTGTCGCCGCTGAAGAAACAAATGCAAAAATATAACATGATTATTATTGATGTACCGGTTACAGTCCTGATGATAAAGATGATGTTTTTTGTACATTTACATTTAGTTATTTAGCAGACGCTTTCATCCAAAGCGACTAACAAGTATCCCAACTTGGTTAAGGTCAGAACACAGGGTTGATGCAGAATCCTTGAGTAGTGAGGGTTAAGGGTCTTGCTCGAGGACCCACAGTGGTAGCTTAAGTGGACCTGGGATTTGAACCCCCAACCTTCTGATTGATAGTCCAACACCCTAAACACTGAGTTACCCCTCCCTGTAGTCTGAATTCTTAATTCTGAATCCTTTATGTGAATTTTATCATTTGCGTTTGTGGAGTTTCCATGATCTGCCAATAATGACTTTATCCCACGTTTCTCTATAAAGTTCTCTATTTGTATAAAACCATTTGCAGCTTCTCACAGGTAAACAAAAAAAATACATCACATTCAAAACCCACAGTTATTCAGACGACCAGAAGATCCAGGAGTCGTCAACATTCGTTAAAGGATTTCAATTTTGTACAAAAGGTTCATAACGAAAGATATTTTACAGCTTTTGACAAAAACACATTTTCTCAGAACCAGCAGATATATAAAGGCACCCCCTTCGTTTCGCAGACAGTGCCCTAGATTTTATAAGCCAAAATAATTCCCCAGTAATGAGAGGATGAGCTTCTGACTCTTAATGTATCTGAAAAAGCAGCAAACCTCAGCATGATGGACTGTTTACCATCAACCAGAACCTTCAGGTCAGTAAGTTTTGGGGAGGAACGGCACGTCAGCACATAAAAAAGGGCCCATCTGTACGGGGTGCTAGCATTTTGATTGTAGCATCTAAGAAACACATCAGGCAAAACAAAGCTGCTGGTTTACTTCGGGGTACCATTATGTTGCCGTGTGTAAATGGCTGCCTGGAGGGCATCAGCAAAGCCCCTCATACATCAGTGTGAAAAGACACGGTCAGTAGGGGGCTATCAGGTCGGGTCCTACAAGTTGCGAGTTGCATCATTCTCCCCAGACTCGGGCAGTATTTCCCACTCTTACTGGTTGTGTGTCATCTGGTGAGAACTTACTTAACTCCTTCCCCTCTCCATATGGTGGACCAACAGGGAAAACGATGCCCCACTGAGCCAAGCTATCTATTACTCTGAAGCCGAATGTGAGAGGAGGTGGGGCACCTTTTGTACAAATGGATGGAAAACAATCAAAGCAGGGTTTAGCTTCCCATGAGAGCTATTAGTTGTGGAGAGAGAAAGAGAGCAAGATGAAGTTTTAGTTCTGCTCACACTGCTTTAGATCAGGGATTTTAGGAACTGATGTAAGATGAACTACCCACTGGTGTACGGGGGGGAACTTTGACTCGCTTCGCATTTGTGCGGTCATTAGAAACGATTCACAATGAATTTCACAATAGTTTGTAAGGGTCTGTGGTCTTTCCTAAACATGACCTGCACACTATACGTCCTCCAACTGCAGTTTTGGGGTACCCTACGGCGTCAGAAAGGGTCTAAAAGTTTTGAGAACTTAAAAACAGAATTTGTGAGTGATTTTCTTCGTTGCACATTTTTTGCTCGCGCTTCTCATTTTTTCGCTCGCGCTTCTCATTTTTTGCTCGCGCTTCTCATTTTTTCGCTCGCGCTTCTCTCTATCGCCCCCTGGCGTCTAAAAAGTTTTCACGTTTGATTTTTGAATTTAGGACCCGTTTTAACGGGTGGGCGGGATCTAGACAGTAATTGGCTGCTCA
>JAOUQT010076438.1:0-10145 GCA_025769995.1 Xyliphius kryptos
TGCAAACTCCACCCAGATTGGGATTCAAACCGGGAATCCCCAGCGCTGAGAGGCGAATGTGCTAACCACTAAGCCACCAGTGACTTAATAAAGCCATAAACCACAAGCCAGCAGAAAAGACAGTAAAAAAAAAAAAAAACAAGTACGAACAAGCAGAAGTTTAAGCTTTTATTGGTGTTAATGTTGTTTATAGAAACATCTCCAGTTTCAGTATTTGATCCCCTATTCATGAGTTTTAATAAAAAAAATAAATGCAAAATAAATGTCTCATACTTTTACGACAGCTTAATTTTAACAGTGACACAAAACTCAGAAAATAACATGAAATGAGAAATTAAAAAAAATAATAATTAAAAGAAATAAGTATTTGACCCCCTAGTAAAACATCATTTAATACTTGGTGGCAAATACCTTGTTGGCAATCACAGCAGTCAGATGTTTCCTGAAGGTCTGCACACACTTCAGGAGTAATTTTGTCCGACTCCTCTCTGCAGATCATTTCCAAATCCTTAAGGGTTTTAGGCGTGCATTTGAAAATGCGAGGCTTCAGCTTTCCCCAGAGATTTTCTATGGGATTGAGGTCAGGAGACTGACTAGGGAATTCCATGACCTTGATCTGCTTCTTATGGAGCCACTCCTTTGTTTTCTTGGCTGTATGTTTTGGGTCATTGTCATGCTGGAAGACCCATCAATGACTGATTTTCAGTGCCCTGATGAAGACAAGGATGTTGTCGCTCAGGATTTCACAATACATGACCCCCATTTATCTTCCTGTCAATGCGGTCAAGTTTGCCGGTGCCATTAAAAGAAAAACACCCCTAAAACATAATACTTCCACCACCATGCTTAACAGTTAGGATGATGTTCTTAGGATCATAAATGTTCTTAGGGCAGAGTAACCAGAATTTTAAACCATTATATCTTGCTGTATTACTAATGTTTTTTTATGGAGAGTGTGATCCCAGCTGCCTTGAGATCCTTAACCAGCTCCTCCTCTGTAGGTCTTGGCTGATTTTGAACCTTCCTCATGATCAATGAGACTTCACAAGGTGATAATTTGCATCAAGCTTCAGGCCTAGATCGATTGACAGTAATGTTGTACCTCTTCCACTTCCGAACAATTGCACCAACAGTTGTCACCTTCTCATCCAGCTTCTTATTGTCTTTGTAGCCCATTCCAGCCTTGTGTATGTCAACAGTTTTGTACCTGACATCTTTAGACTTTCCCATGGTGGAGATGTTGGAGTGTCACCGAGTCTGTAGGCAGGTGGACTTTTGTACAGGTGACAATTTAGAATAGGTAACGACACAACTGAGATTAGGGCGTGTCAGTGGTCTGTGGGAGCCAACAGTATTCAAGTTTTTTCAAATACTTATTTCCCTCAATGAAATGCAAATTATATTTTACTTAAATATAATTGATTTTTATTCCACCTCCAACTGTTAATATGAAGCTACCATAGAAATCACAGACTGTTTATTTGTTAGAGTACAAACTTTCAATCTCTGATGATTAGGACCATGGACAGAGCAGGTATTATTAGGCTGGTGAAGGATGATAACATGGTGGTGCAGGTGTTAGTGTGTGTTTGTTGCTGGAGTTTAAACCCTGTATCCACTCACTGTACTCTCCACCTTATTGTTCCATCTCGTGGATGTGGAATTAGAGACAGTGGGTCATCTTTTGCTGCAAAGTTTGTGTTCTTCATCCTCTAATTCTCCATCAGTGACACAGGATGATGGAGGCTGATGGATCATTTTAAGCATTACTGCAGTACCGAACATCATCCACCACCCTAATGATACCTGCTCTGTGAAGGTCCTGATCATCAAAGACATGTGTGTTTATATGTATCTTACATAAAGGCTTTTTTAAGTTTTACATTTTTGTGACACAGACACAAATCCACCACCCAGAAAGTGTGATGCACCACCACTACAAGAGAAAGTGGTTATATGTTATTTGAAAATTTGTTATATGAACGTCTGTTTTTCTCTTCAGGACAAACCACATAGCCTCTCGCTCACTTCCCACAGCTTTTTTGCCAGCGCATCATCTCGTGCCGCAGCGCTCACCTCCTCTAGGGCGCATGAGGAGAAGTAGCGGCCACTCAGAGGCTCCAGACCCTCCTCAAGGGCACAGTGCAGGGTGGTCTGCGCGCCTTCCTCTGGGCTAAGGAAGAATAGCTTGGACATGGGTAGCATCAGAAGTCTGATCCACCAGCTCATACTGCGGCTTAACTCCGTAGCGATGACTCCTGATGTAAAGAAACAGAGATGCTGACACAGAAGACTGTGATGTCATCTACTTTGAGGAAAAACCTACCTGGATATTAGTAAAGTATAAACTAAAGGTGGTTTAACGCCATACTAGAGGGTCACTAACCAGGATGCAGGCTGTAGCAGGTGACACCGGTGCCCTCCAGGCGGTTGGCCAGCTCTCGGGTGAACAGCACGTTGCAGAGTTTGCTGTGGCAGTAGGCCTTGAAGCAGTGCCAGGATGACTGTCCCGTCACCAAGTCCCTGTGTGCGCTGAGCGTGCTGAAGTCCACGGAGCCCTGATGGTGCAGCAGAGCCGAAACGTTGATGATGCGACTCTGTCCCGTCGCCTTCATTCGATCCAGCAGCAGCTGAGTCAGCAGGAAGTGGCCCAGGTGGTTGACGCCGAAAGCCACGCCAAAGCCGTCCTCGGTTCTGCCTGGTCCCCACACACCTACGGGAAACAGGGTTCTGCAAATCAGCAGTATTCAGACCTCCTGCACCTGGCTGGCTCACATCCTGAAGGAGGTGGAGCTTTGTACAGAACCTAAATCCTACCTGCGTTGTTGATCAAAAGATTAAGTCTGGGTTCTGTCTTCAGAAAGGTCTCGGCAAAATTGCGTACAGACTTCAGACTGGCCAGATCCAGATGCATAAAGACTACAGAGGAGTTTCCAGTTTCCTACAAATGACAGAAACCAAGAAATTTGTAGTGTTTTTGGCTGCAGTAATTCAATTTACAGTGGGACCCCCGAGCACAAATGACCCAAAGATCACAAATTATCAACAACTCGGACAAAATTTGTCAAATTTAAAAGTGCATGTTGAAACTAAGCGTCCGCTCACTCCGTTATTTTTAGCGCTCATTTCATGCCAGACGACTAACACAATTATGGAATGTTGAAGGTGGGACTTACAACGGCTAAAACCGGAACGGGCTTTATTACAGACAGTATTAACACTCAAACTGCTGCTGTTCAGATGATGGAACTCGCCAAAACTCCCGATTCTGTCCCATGGCTTTCTCTCTTTCCACTGTATACAGTATAAAGGCTATACATGTTGCCACAGCTCCGTCTTTCATTCTTCAGCGACACTGCCGTAACCACGTGCTTTTCCAACAATATGGTCATGTAAAGAAGTTAATAAGACAAGTGCTCGGTTCCTACTAGTCGGAATTCCCAGTTACTCTGGTGATCTCTTCTGCCTCGTCCTTAAATCTAAACGGCTGAATGTTGTTATTAAAAGACAAGTCTCCCCCACACTCCAGGCACTACAGATTTAGCCTTTTTATCTATTTAAAAAAATATCTTCTGAATCTGACAATCAACGCTAAACATTTTAAAGTACAACCCCATCATACCTGTAAGACTTGAACGTTCTTATCTATAACTCCATCTCATGGTTCTCTATAGATCTACGTAAAGACACCGGGCCTGATGGTTCCATAAATATCCTCAATGAAAAGTTGCCCAGTTAAACGACGTCCTCACCCTTCTGATATCATACACAGCGGCCTCTGCTTTCTCTTTGTTTCGACACGCTAGAACCACCCTCGCACCTCGTTTTGCCAGATCCAGCGCAGTCGTCTTTCCGATGCCAGTGTTCGCACCTGGACCACATGGGGTTACAAAATAAAAAAAAAAAATGTAATACAACTACAACAAGAAGAAAGTATACCAGCACTGCAGGAAAACCCTACCAGAGCAGAGAACTTGACAAACCGGTATAGGTGTTGAATGATTCTCAGTGGCAGTGACACTGAAATGGTGGTGCAGGTGTGCTAGTGTGTTATGCTGATGGAGTTTAAACCCTGTATCCACTCACTGTACACTCTTTTACAGGGTTTCTCAAGTGGTGGGTCATGGACACATTCTGGGTGAGTCGTAGACAGCTTGTAAAGATTAAAAATAGCAAATCCTCTGTTTTCATTGACTTTGGATATCACTAGATTATGTGTTTGTCAGCATCTCTGTTTTCGCCCGTTAGAAATGAAAGTGAAGTTAATGCTTTACTTTAAGCTTCATCATGAGACCAAAAAAATTCAGCTCATCAAAGAAAAAGCACAAAAACAGTTGAAAAAGAAAAACATAAAAAATATAAGTCCAAAAATCCACAGTAAGTTTCATTGTGGTGAAAAAAAAACTAACTTTAAGAAGCTAACGTAGTAGGCATTAATGCGTTTAAAAAACTGACCGAAGATGTCAAAAAGTTATTATTAATTCGCATCAAAAACAGTTTGATGTTTCGAAATGTAAATGCCATTCTGTTAAATGTTAATTTATTATTTACACTAGAATTTTATATTCATTTTTTAAATGAAATATAAAATACAGTATATACCTTTTTGTTCTGTTTTCAGCATTGAACACTTAATTTAGTTTTTATAAAATGTGTTTTATGTTATTTGGAGTCTCTAAAGCGAATTAACTGGACATTGATTGAAATAGAAATAAGTGCCTCAGTTTTCAGATTTTGTGGACAGATTTTTAACAAAAACAGAGGTTCCACCGTCTATTTAAAAAGAAAAATAATCCAATTTTTGTAGTCGTCTTTTATTTTGGAAAAAAAGAGAGGCATGAGTTAGACCCGAGCAGCATTTTTGTAGGAATGGTAACCACAATTACAAAATACTGGATATCCTTCTCTTTACATTTGTGATGATGCTCAGAGGAAAAGAGGCAAAATGCTAATCCAACCTCGTTAATTGAGCAAAGTTTCTCAGTTACTTTAAGTAATTGCTCCTAAATTCACTTTGCATACATATGTATGTCTGGATGGATTTTTAAATGTTTTTTAAGCAAAATTTGTTGGGTTTGTAGTCTATAAAAGTGGGCCTTGATTTAATGTGCATGAGAACATGTGGGTCCCGGGCTGAGACCACTTCAAACCCCCTGGTTTAATACACACATCCACCTTATAGCGCCACCTTACTGCTTCATGTTGTATTAAAGACTACATGTTTAAAAGTTACAAGATACTATACTCATATAAAACCTATTCCACGCACACACAGTTTGGCCACACACCTTATATAACCTATAAATGTATAAATATAAACCCCTGATGTTTAAACAGATAATAATATAGACTACTATGAACTTACCTGTAACCACAGCAGTCTTTCCCTTCAGCGTGACTCTGCTTTTACATCGACCTCCTCTGAAAACATTATAATAAACCACAACATAAAACAGCACTGCACCGCCTATATATGCGACTAATGCCGACATTCTTGCACGAATTTAATAATGTGTTATAAAGGAGAATACTTTTGCGAGTTCAGGAAGCTGTAAAGGCTTGTTTTTAACGTTTTCTATGACGTCAGACTCACTTCCGGATTCCCCCTAAACAGCAATATCGCCTCTGACCATAATGTGGCAGAGTTCTACCGCTGTTAGCACTAAGAACCAACGTTTACAGCCAGTTTCGATCACCTCGATTACATTCTGTAGTCCAGTGATTTTCAACCGCTGTTCTGTAGTTTTGGCTGAATAAGCAATTTACTCCTTAAGCTTCGAATGCACGCCGGTGTTCTGTCGAGTTACACTATTATTTTAGTCTTTATCATAATTATTCATCACATACAGCATTTTAAAGTTGAAAACCTTATCGTTTATAAAATGTAACCCAATGTACAATTGAAATATAGCACTGTTGTTTTAGACAGTGTTTTCATAATAAAAGCTTTTTACTTAAAAAAAAATCCACTCTAAAATACTATAAATCTATTACATAAATATAATCAAATATTAGCTTTTCATGGTAAGGGCTTTGTGCATATACAAGGGTTGGACAATGAAACACCTGGTTTTAGACCACATAAATTTATTAGTATGGTCTACAGCCTCCTTTTGCGGCAAATACAGCGTCAGTTCTTTTTGGGAATGACATATATAAGACCTGCACAGTGGTCAGAGGGATTTTAAGCCATTCTTCTTGCAGGATGGTGGCCAGGTCACTACGTGGTGCTGTTGGAGGAAAACGTTTTCTGACTCGCTCCTCCAAAACCCCACAAAGTGGCTCAATAATATTTAGATCTGGTGAGTGTGCAGGCCATGGGAGATGTTCAACTTCACTTTTATGTTCATCAAACCAATCTTTAGAACTCTGCACCCATAATGTTGTGTGCATTGCAATATTTTGAGCAAAACTGTACTGTTACCCTGCTAATTGAACCTTCACACTCAGATCTTACTGCTGCAATGTGCTATTAATAAAGATTGGCCACCAGGCTGCTCCAATTTAGCCATCAAACCTCCCCACACTAAAATGACAGGGGTTTCATTGTACAACCCCTGTATAAGATGCTTTGGTCAATTCCACCGTATATCTGACATACAGAAAAATCGAAATATTTTTTCTCTCCAGCCTACCTTAAATTTTGGAGTTAAAATATTGTGAATATAAACAACATTTAAATGATTCATTAAAACGAATCAGTTCAGAAAAATGGTTTATTCACATATCACACATACCCAGCAGATCTGTCGAGCTATTTAATTTTTTTTATTTAGTTTTTCATTCTCACAGATATGATCTGAGTTCCTGCAATGTGATCAGGTTTGCTTTTTAGTGCTGACTCAACAATGTTTATCAAACTTGTTTTCACACATTATACAGTGTGTTTTTTAAACAACCATTTTAAAAACACATTTATTTCCTGGTGTAGGTTTAGCCTAAATCAGAATGTGTTATTTACCCCGGGGTGGAAAATTGCAGATTATAAACATTGTAACCCGTTTCTCATTTTAATTTTTAATTTTTTTTTAATATTTAATCATGTTTAAAATGTTTGCCTGACCAGGACTGCTTAGACTTTTGCCTTTATCATTCAGCAGCTTCATAATTTCATGATCAAGGTTTGTGTTAATTTAACCTTCATGTCTCCAAACACAGCTTATCTGTTTGAGGTGTGCTTTTCCGTATCGTGTTAAAATTGTACTCTAATAAAACACATTACTAACATGCTGGCCAGACATTAATTCTATTGTAAAGAAGAAGCCGTTTCTGAAACACAATCACGTGGGTAGTGTTGCTGTGTTCACACTATTATTTTCTAGTTTTGGACTGTTTTTGAAGCTTGACAAGCAAAGCCACGTGTCAAGAACAAAATCAGTGTTTGCTTACTAATAAATAAGTGTTGAAGCATCCACAAATGATTTCCAGACGCAGGTCGATGAGCTATATGGTTAAAAGTATCAGGACACATTTCTAGAGTTAACACTTGCATTTACCAATTATGTCACACGGCTACAGTTTTAAGGTGGGAACTATGTGGGAACAGTTTTAAGACCCTGTTCTCTTCCAGCATCACTGTGCTAAAGTACACAAACCAAGGACTTATAAACTGTAATGCATCCTGAATCCTGTCTTTACTTATTGTTGCATGAGTTGAACCTTGACTTGGACACGGTCTTCCAGCCCGTGGACTGAAAGTATTTAAAAACTAACACAAAGAACTAGTTGGTGTGTATATATAAATGGCAAAAGTTTAAATTCTTCCATAATGTGTTTATATACTGTTCACTTGAGAAGATTCTGAGTTACATGACCATGCCCTGTCCCATCTGCAACAAGGAGCAGAACTTAGTCAGCAATGTAATTGTCGGAATGTACCAAAGAAAAATACCTAATGCATCATTTGGACACTTTTTGGCATTGTATAAACAACACCACCTAACTTAAATGAACACTGCACTAGAAATCTTACATTATTCACATGGAGCACAATCAGATTACTAAATATTGATGACCACCTAACGTAATACTAACTAAGACTAGCCCCTATTCGAGAAAGTTTTGACTGCCTGAAACCGGAAAAGATAAACATTCAAGCGTTTCTTGGTAAGAACCTAAAGTAAATGCTAGTGCATACAGTGACAGGAAAACATTAGAGAGGAAGTGTTCATACAGCAGCACTCATGGGTCTGATTAACAGCTGTACATGAGCTTACAGAATATACAGCTGTCCAAGCCCCCTATTTACTTTTAATCAGCAGTGTTTTACTACCATTTTTTTTGTACAGGGCATCTTTTATAATGCATGTTTACAATAAATGCTGGTCACGTTTCACCAACAATGTTGGTTCTCTTAGCAAAAAATACTAATGATTCATTCTGCTTTTTGGGGAACCTTTTGGAGGGAAGTTTTTATCTGAAAAATATATTGTGATGGATGCTTTAATTTTTGTCGTCTGAAATATTTAATAAATTACTATAAAGAGTTTCTTTGTTCCATACATTCAGAAATGCACACGGTTTGGTCTAATTTTAAATGACAAAAGTCTTTGTAAGTCTAAATATTATTGTCATTATAATAATTATTTTGATTGTGGGAATTTTTTTTTACAGTGTGTCGTGACTTTACTGTACGAGAAGATTACAGTCTCGCCCACAACCTACAAGAACAAGAAAGTATGTATATTAAAATGGTGTGAGTGCAAAGTTTGTATAGGAAGCCCTTTTTCAATTGTCTTGTACCTGAGGTTGTTTAGCAGGTTATATTTATACATATATAGCAAGCGAATGATGAGTGAACAGATCTAAATAACTATTCACTTATAAGGCCTATTACTTACAAGTCAGTCCTGTCAGGTAACATCTTAATTATTAAAAACACTCGTGTTAATATCTTGTTGTGCCAGTCCACCCATAAAAAACCCCAGCACTGATGACAACTCGATCATGCCCTTATGAAAAAGTATTACAATAGTTATCACATTTGAACATTTATAAGAACAGCTGCTTAAATGCCATTTAGCTAAACATCTGCGATTGACCATACTGTTGCTGTAAAATGTGCTAAGTGTTAATTATGATTTGCAGCTGTGCCCTTTATGTCACATATGGGTCTTTAGAATGCCTTGTTTACTAGGCATTTATATTGTCTGGTTTTAATATTTAATTAATTATTCGCCCTAATAACAAAGTGGTATAACCTGGTCCCATCTGCTCCTTGTTGCAGATGGGGAAAATCTTGCCCATTTTGTAAATACTTGATGTTATTTAATTTTTAAGGTTAAACATGTAATGTATTTTATTTTTTATGCCCTTTTGTTTAGTCGAGAGTCACTTAGCTTCCAACATCCATAAGAGTCGTTTAGCGCAGCAGGATCTTCGGGTGGCAAAGCGTTTGCAGGAGGAAGAGGACAAACATGCTAAAGCTCAAAGCCAGAAAAAATACCAAGACCTGTAAGCAACCCTTAAATATATTTAAATTTATTCTGATCTAGTCACTGCACTTTCTGACCACTTTTAAAGAACATATGTCTGCCAAAACGAATGTCAGTTAAATATAGACACAACCTTTTAATATAATTGACAAGCAGCCCAGTCTACTGCATTTTAATAGCTGCTTGTGTCGTACCGTGATCTAAACATCACCACAACACCAATGGGGAACTTTATATAACTCCGGCGTGGGGGTTTTGCTGTCCGTGATTGCACTTACAAGGTCTGGTGGATTGTAGGTGTGATTGGGGATTGTGCATTATAGTTGGAACAGCTATTTTTAGGCCCCAATCCAGAGTATGTCCTGTCTGACACAGTGTGCCAAGCTCTTTGACTCTGGCCTGAGCTGCGTTCAAATGTTTTAAATATTTTTTGTACTTTTTACAAATAATGTGTATTCTATTGGGATTGAATATTATAGATCATGTAATTAAGTTTGGGGGTGGGGGGGGACACACTGATAATCAACAGTTTCCAAATTTTTCTTTTTTTTTTCCCCCCCAGTGAACGAAGTGACAATAGGATTGCTAAGGAAATTCAGGAGCAACTGGTAAGGCAAGCTGAACAGCAGAGGCAGCAGGAGGAGAAGGATGAGGTGAGACCTAACTAAAATTAAGGTTAATAGAATAATGGAAAATAGTAAAAAAAAGATT
>JAOUQT010076449.1:0-10145 GCA_025769995.1 Xyliphius kryptos
AGGTGGGATAAATCTGTTGGAACCTGAGAGCAAGGTGGTGATATTCTCCAATCTAATCTTCTCCATTTTAATAAAATATTATCCAATCTAGTGCAGTTCAATTTTGGCTTAGAGGAAATCTACGGGTTTATTAGAGCATCTCAGTAAATTAGAATATCATCAAAAGGTTAATTTATTTCAGTTATTTAATACAAACAGTAAAACGAATACATTACATAGAATCATTACAAACACAGTGATCTATTTCAAGTGTTTATTTCTGTTATTGTAGATGATTATGTCTTTTAGCCAATGAAAACCCCAAAATCATTATCTCAGAAAATTAGAATATTATATAAGACCAACTGAAAAAATTATTTCCAATGAATATTTTGGACTACAGAAGAGTATGTAGAGCAAATGCACTTAATACTTGGTTCAGGCTCCTTTTGCATGAATTGCTGCATCAATGTGGCATGGTATGGAGGCAATTTTCCTGTGGCCCTGCTGAGGTGTTATAGAAACCCAGGTCACTTTAATAGCAGCCTTCAGCTCGTCTGCATTGTTGGGTCCGGTGGCTTTCATCTTTCTCTTGTCAATACCACATAGATTCTCTATGGGATTTAGGTCTAGTGTGTTTGCTGGCCAATCAAGCACAGTGATAATGTGGTTATTAAACCAGATATTGGTACTTTTAGCAGTGTGGACAGGTCCACAAGTCCTGCTGGACAATGACATTTCCATCTCCAAAAAGCTTGTCGGCAGAGGGAAGCATGAGGTTCTCTAAAATTTCCTGGCAAACGTCTGAGCTGACTCTGGCCTTAATATAACACATTGAACCTACACCAGTAGATGGTGTAGGACATGGCTCCCTAGGCTATCACTAATTGTGGAAACTTCATCCCAGTAGACCTGAAGCAGCTTGGATTGTGGACCTCTCCAGTCTTCCTCCAGACTCTCAGACAATGAATTTCAAATGAAATGGAAAATTTACTTTCATCTGAAAACAACAAATTGGACCACAGAACAACAGTCCAGTTCTTTTTATCATTGGCCCAGGCTTCTTGCATTGTCTCTAGATCATGAGTGGCTTGATACAACAGTTGTAGGCATGTCCTGGATACATCTGTTTGTAGTGGCTCTTGAAGCACCGACTTCAGCAGGAGTCCACTTCTTATGAATCTCCCCCAAAATTTTTTACTGGCCTTTTCTTGACAGTCCTTTCATGTCTGGGGTTATCCCGGTTGCTTGTGCATCTTTTCCTACTAAATTCTTTTCCTTCCACTCAACCTTCCATTAATATTCTTGGATAAAGCACTCTCTGAACAGCCAGCTTCTTTAGCAATGGATTTTTGTGGCATAACCTTCTTGTAGTGTGTTAATGACTGCCAGTGTCTTCCTCATGATTGTGTAGCCTACTGAACCAGACTAAGGGACCATTTTGACAGTAATGGAAGCCTTTGAAGGTGTTTTGTGTTAAATATTCTAATTTGGTCCAATATTATATGAATTCATGTATCTTTATTAAAACACTGAAACATATTTAGCATCTATATTTATATTATTATATAAACTCATAAATCAATTGTTGTAGTGCAGAGTTACATCTTTCACTCTGAAGTGTTAATTCAGCTCAATGGTGAAATAAACACGAATTGCGTTGTGTTCTACAGGAAGAAGAATTTGTGATTGCATTACTGAGGGTCTTTCTGTTTTCTCTGATACCTGATAGAGATCTGTGTTATGAAACCGTTCTGCTGAAATCATCAGTGAATCGTAGTAATGGCCTAAAATATCCTCCATTTTACACATTCGATTTAACTGTAGACTGAAAAACATATAAAAAATATTATACTCTTTATGGGAAAAACAATCAAAGTGCCCTGATAGACAAAAAGGAGTCAAACAGGATGAGTTGTCCTTGCAATTGACTGAAAAACATTGGGTGTCCTGAGCCTTACAATCACCCATAATCCAATCTACTCAAATGTAACAAATATAAATTTAGCAATTTAATCTATCCTACCCCTTCAATTCCTATCTAATCTTATCCAAACAAATTACTCCAATCTAATACAATCCAATTTAAATGAATTTAACTGATCCAATCCAATTTAATCTAATCATAACTAAACCAGTATAATTTAAGACAGTAAAATCCATCCAATCTACTCTAACCCATCTAAAAAAACCTAATCTAATTTAATTGATCCAACACTATATAATCTTATCTTATCTTATCCAACCCAAGCAAATTAGTGCTGTCTAAACCAATACAACCTAAGAATGTAATTGAGCTAACCCAATCTTATATAAATTATTCCTATTAAAAATAATCAGTTAAATTTATATAGCACCTTTCACATAACCTATAGTCGCTTTACAATTAAAGAAGAAAAAAACAAGCAGCAGTGCAGAAAGAAGAGAGAAGGCTCAGAGTCTTCCTGGGCAACGTCCTCCGATATTAGGGATCACCAGGTTTGTAATTGTCCACGGCCACATTGGAGCAAACCAAACCGGTAAAAAGACATACCCCATGAAAAATAACGTCCAGAGCCGACAAATACACCGGTGCACTTTCCTCCGATCACAAAACACAGTGTTAGTCCATGTGCCATGCCGTGAAAAGCCATATTTAGTGCAACACTCATCGACAAATGCAGCTGTAAGCTAGACAATCGACTCAAACCACCATCACCAAACACAAAAAATTGTAAAAAATTGTATATTATAAATAAAAGAAAGTAAAGAGAGAATCTTCTTATGCTTTTATATTATTGTCTCTTGATTTTCAGTGTCATGGCTATCATGACACAAACAAGTTTATAGCTATACACAAAGTTATATCCTTACACAAGATCATATACAGTACATATTACACAGGTCTCGGGCAGTTTAGCATTCTTCTACCAATATATCCACTGTCACACTTATGGGCATGTCCAAATCATATCATTCTGCCAACTCTAAAGAGAACAGAAACTTTGCCTCCTAATTTTCCAACCCATGCTGTCCTTCTGATGTTTGTTCTTCTTTTTTCATTTCCTTTCCATTCTGTCTCCCCTCCCTAATGTCGATTCTTATAGTTATTAGAATTTGTCCTGTGATCTATGTTATCGTAGTTGTGTTTTTAATTGTTTCATGTACTGTACACACTGTATCTGCTTGAAATGACAAAAAAATGACTTTCGCCAATTTTTCATGCATCCATCAGCGTTAATAACTCAGCTTTTTATAAACTCACCTATTTACAGGTGTTAATGTAATGAGATAAGCAATGATATTTACTTGTGTTAGTGCTTTGGCTGCTAGGTAGATGTGAGTCTGTCTATGTGTTTGTGTAAAACAAGTTCCTGATAGTTAAATATTCATGCTTTGCTTAATTATAAAGACCTACAGAACCTGAGAGACCAGAAACTGCAACAGGGTGCAAAGGAGTGTGGGACGCACACACACGCCCAACAGCATGAGTCATGGCACTCACCAAACACGTATCACCTCACACTTTAGACACACAAACACACAGATTTAAACTGCCAAGTGAGGGTACATCTCCTTCATCATAGTCCTTCTCTCTCTCTTTTGCGTAGTCAGCTGTTGCCTAGCAACAAGGCTGAAGGGTTAAACAGGGTAGAACCACCCACTCATCTAAATGACAAGTACAACATCCACTCTATCCTTCTCTCCTTTACGCTTTCACACATAAGTAAGTCATGCATCACAATCTGCCCATATGAATAATTTTCCCCATCTTTGTTTTATAATACAAATGATTTTTACTAATATGTACTTCAATAGGCAGGGTCAAATGCAAACATGCTGTATCCGTAGTGAAGTGATCACCCAAGGCATTTGTTTGAAAATATTCAACTCTTTCATACTTAATATTCCTTCTATCTTTCATTTATCCTCATTATACTTATTGATCATTTAAAAAACCGGGTGGGACTAGCCTTGACAGTTAATTCTCGGTTTATGCAGGTAAAATTGCAGACTTTGGTGTTCCACAAGGCTCCATGAAAAGATCTGTACCATTTAAATACACTAAATATTCATTCATTCCAGAAATAGTGACAAGTGGCTGCAAGTACTGTACAGACTTTTCCTGTAAGAAATAATATAGTTAAAATAATTTATGAAGGTTCCCCAGAACTTTGGCATTTTCCTATGTTAATAATAAATAAATATGCTGTTTTTATTACCTTAAATCTAATCATATATGGAATAAATAAATTAAATAAAATTTAAATAAAACTTAACTTTACTATAGATTTAGTGGTATCACTAAAATGGTGCACAAATAAAGACTTGTCAAATAATTATGCTGGGTTCTGCAATGTTCCTGGGCTACTATGAGACTGGCAATCTCTGTTTCATTATGAGAAAGGGGTACCAAATAAAGCTGATTGGCAAAAAAGGTGTAGAGTGACCATATATGGAGAGTGATCAGCACTGAGCAGCAAATGAGAGGTGCCAAGTGGTGAGAGTATTACTTATTATTATACCTGACGACAAAATCTTATTAATGTTCCTATACAATTATCAAGAAGTGGGCAGGTGTTTTGGTGCTACTTATATAATTAACAGGGTCTCGAATAATTTGGGTCACTTGTACAAACTTCACGTCTGTAACTCATTTGGCTCAATTGCTCTCTAATGTAATGTTTTGGTCAGTCCAGTATGCCGCAACAAGAAGAGAGACAATATAACACCAGTCCTTACTTCTCAACATTGGCTACTAGTTTATATATGCGATTTGTTTTATTTATATAATAACTCAACCCTGCCTTATATTTTTAATCACCGCAGGGAAATGGTTGGCCAATCTGAGCGTTGTATTTACAGTTTCTGTTCTGAAATTCTGTAATTCTTCCACTCAATAATTTCCAAACACCACCTATCCTGTTGTAAACTCAGGAGTAAAACACACCTGTATAAACTTGCCTTAAAAAAGCAAGACAGAGTTGTGAATTAAGAGTAGTGAGCATTGTGTGATGTTTCAGAGAATATGTTTTGCTTTATCTGATCTGTTTATCTTCATTTTTTAGGTTACTTACAGCCCTGTGGTCGCAAGTTTTCTTTTTGCTTTTATATTTCTTTAATTCTTTTAATCATCATTGTTTTCCTGTGTGTGAGAGAGTCTGTGTGCCTTTGTAAGAGAGTATAATCTGTTTCTGATTTTGGTCAAGAAATGATTTAATTATAGTCTCTGTACACTTTGAATGTGAATCACTGTGTAGCTGATGAAGTGATTAAAGGAAAGCACCAGAGAGCAAACAGTCCCAGGGGTGTAAACCTCTAATAGAGAAAAGCCTCAAAAATTATATCAGAAGGAATCAGGCCACAGACAGAGAAATGACTGAGAGAAAAGTCTAAGGAGGAGAAAAATCCCAGACAGAATAAAGCCCCAGATGGAGAAAAGTAATAGATGGAGAAAAGCCCCAGAGGATGTAAAGACCCAGACGAATAAAAGTCTCAGATTGCCAATAGCCCCATATTATTCCCCCAGAAGGAAAAAAATCTTATACGGAGGATAAAAAAAAAATCACTGGACAGAGTATAACCTATGACAGAGAAAGTCTCAGTATATATATGGACAAAAAGCAGAACAGAGGAAAAAGTCTCAGACATAGAAAATAGTCTAAGACTAAGAGAAAAGGCCCAGTTGGAGAAAAATCCCAGATGGAAGAAATCTCCAGATGAAGAAAAGCCTAAGATAAGAAAAAGCCCCAAAGGGGTAAAGACTCGCACAAAGAAAAGTCCCATAAGTTGAAAAACCTCAGATAAAGAGAAGCCTCAGATGGAGAAAATCTATTTTTTCTTTTATTTTATGTACAAAACTGTGGACGCAAGTTTTTTTCTTTGATATATCATCAGACAGAGTAAAGCCTCAGTAGAGAAAAGCCTCAAAAACTGAACTGTATCAGATGGAGAAAACCCTCAGATGGAAAAACGTCCTGACAGAGAAAAGCATCAGATAGGAAAAATCCTTAAAAGCAGACAAGTCGCCGATGGAGTAAAGGCTCAGATGGAGAAAAATCCCGATTGGAGAAAGTCTTAATTTTTTTTTAAGAACAATATTCTTCATGGCAAATTTTTTTTATATTCATGACGATACTCCTGGAATTTGTGATCTATAACACGGTCATTGAGAGACAGGTACGGACTGCAGACAGGCCAGTCTAGTACCCACACTTTTTTACTACAGAGCCACGTTGTTGTAATACAAGCAGAATGTGGCTTAGCCTTGTCTTGCTGGAAGAATCAGGGATGTCCCAGAAACTGACGTTGCTTTTTTGGCAGCATATATTGCTCCAAACTTGTATGTACCTTTAAGCATAAATTATGCCTTCACAAATGTTATTGGAAGTAACACACACCCATACCATCAGAAATGCTTGAGAATCTGGACAGTCCTTTTACTCTAGAGGACACAACGTCCATGATTTCCAAAAACAATTTGCAATATGGACCACAGGACACTTTTTCACTTTGTGTCAGTCCTAGAGAAGTTGGTGCCATTTCTATGTGTTGTTGATATATGACATTCGCTTTGCATGGTAGGAGTTTTAACTTGCACTTGTACATGGAGTGACAAACTGTGTTCAGTGACAATGGTTTTCTGAAGTCTTCCTGAGTCCATATGGTAATATCTGTTACAGAATGATGGTTTTAATGCAGTGCCGCCTAAAATAAATCAAAGGGACCGCTTACTTGTAGATATTTCTTAAGATTCTCTCAATATTTTGATGATAGTATGGGCTATAGATAATGAAATCCCTAAATTCCTTGCAACAGCATGAAATTACAAAACATTGTTCTTAAACTGTTGGACTATTTGCTCATGCATTTGTACACAAAGTGGTCAACCTCACCCCAGGCTCTATGGCTGCCCTCTATATACCCATTCATGGAACTCACATGTTTCCAATTAACCTGTTCACCTGCAATATGTTCCAAGCGGGTGCTTTTGAGCATTCCTTAACTTTACAAGTCTTTTCTTGCATATGTCCCATTTTTTCGGGGAATGTGTTGCAGACATGAAATTCAAAGTAAATGAGTAAATATTTGGGGAAAAAAACTAACTTTTATTCATCTGATTATTAAATATCTTGTTTTTGTATTGTATTTAATTAAATATTGGTTGAAACTATTTGCAAAGCATCACATTCTGTTTTTCATTGAAATTGGGGTTGAAAAATGATATTCATCTTTTTAAAACAAAAATGCCCTACATTAACCACAATGTCTTTTGGACAGAAATGCACTGGGATCTATGTTACCCATAGAGTGATGCAGCTGTGCTTACGTTCATGACCTTTTGCCTTATCTTCTTAACAAATCAGCTTCAAATTCATCATTGTGGACATTGAGACTCAACTTATTCTCCAACACGACCGTCACAGCACAGCAAGAAGGATCCGGGTTCGGTCTCTGTGTGTGGAGGACTCAGGAAATATCTGAGTGGAGTTTACATGTTCTGTGTGTGTATGCTGTACGATGGAGTGGCAACCTGTCTTGGATTGTTCCCCTCTGGCAACTCTGGATCACTGGCTGGCCCGCGTGGAATAAAGGGAAAATAAGGAATAAATAAATAATTATTGAATGCTATTATTTCTTGCCATAAAAAGGGTGAACCTTTAAGGCTGGGGTTGGGGGGGGTGATGTATTAGTGTGGAGAATGTTTTCTTAAATCGCAATAAAATCATATTAAGATCAGTCTATCAGCTTGTTAATTTACCATCTCATATAAAAATCCTTTAGAATGATAATATCTAGCATGAAGTATCAAAACGGTGATTTCTGCAGAACAACCTCCCATTCAGAGTATTCGGCATGCTCAAACACAATGCACTCAAACAGTATGTGTATCTAGTCTTCCACCCCTAACACCACTCATATATTTTAAACACTAAACCTGACTCTACTTACAGCTCTGTACCACCACTCCCATTTACTTAAATCCCTCATTCGTAATTGGTCGACTTCCTCATTCTCTCATGCATTCTAAACCCGTTCTGGCTTGTATTCCAGAGTTGCTCAACATACACTTATTGAACATTTTGTCACAAAATGCTTTATAGTTGATAACTAATAAGTTGATAAATGCACAGAACTGAATGACAAAATATTCAATTTACTCACACAAATAATGTTTAAGTAATAATATATATTTATTATACAAAAGATTCCTTCTGCAGAGACTCATTCAAGCTTCTAGATAGAGTTCAGCTCTACTGTGTATCACATGCTTAAAAAATAAAGAAAAATATACTGAATACAGACTTAAAGAAGATGTTCAATGTGATGTTCATTTATTTAATCAATAAGTATTAAATGTATTTGTAAATACATTTAAAAACTTTAATTTATTCATTTTCTTCTGCTTAATCCACATGTGATCGCCTAAATAAAAGCATACAGATACTGTATAAAATAACATCAGTGCTGAAGTAAATCGTACTGGTTTGTATTGGGGCGGCACAGTGGCGCAGTGGATAGTTCTGTGCCCTCACAGCAAGAAGATCCTGGGTAAGAAGGACTTGGAAAATTTCTGTGTGGAGTTTGCATGTTCTCCCCGTATTCACCCATGTTTTCTCTGGGTATTCCAGTTTCCTCCCGCATTCCAAAGACATGTATGATAGTTTAATTGGTGTCTCTAAATTACCTATTAGTTTGTAAATGTGTGTGATTGGGAGTGTGCCCTATGATGGAATGGCGCCCTGACTAGGGTTTTTCCTGCCCTCACGCTCCTGCTGGACGAGCACCGGCTTCCCCGTGACCCTAAAACAAGGATTAAGCTGGTATAGAAAATAAATTAATGAACGGTTTGCGTTGTTGCTGAAAGATATCCATACAGAACTAAATCAAATATATTGATGCTGAATCAAATCCTATCAGTATTGATTCAAGTCTTATTGGAGCTAAATCCAACAAACAATCAAACATTATTGTTACTGAATCTAATTTAATCAGTGCTGAATTAAATAATATTAGTACTGAATCAAATCTTATTATAATGCTGAATCAAGTAATACTAGTGATAAATTAAATATTATAGGTTCTGAATCAAATCATATCAGTACTAAATCATATCCAGGCAGTACTGAATAAAGTCCTATTAGTGATTAATCAATTCCTACCAATGCTGAATCAAGTCTTTTCTGAAATTCCTACCAATGCCGAGTCAATTACGTTCTGTACTTTATCATGATTTATTGGTGCTAAATCACATTTCTAGTGTTGAATACAATCATAATAGTGCAGAATTAAATATGTTGGTTAATGAATCAAATCTAATTGTTGCTGAATTAAATATTATAAGTGCTTAATTAACTTCTATTAGTTCTGAATCAAATCATATCAGTGATCAACCAAACCTTATTTCAGCTGCCTCAAATCCTATGAGTAAAAAAAAAATCTAATTTTACTGGTGTTGAATCAATTCCTATCAGTGCTGAATCATATATTGGTAGCAAATCAAATGCTGGTCTGTTTGTACTAAATCGAATCACATTAGTGCTTAATTAAATTCCATCAGGTTTGAATCAAATCGTTTTGTTGCTGAATCAAATGTTTTCTTCTTGCTGAACCAAATCCTATCTGTACTGAATCAAACTGCATTAGTGCTGAATGAAATCATATCTGTGTTAAATCAAATCATATTAGCGCTGAATCACATCATATTGAGTTAAGTGTCAGGTGCCGCCGCCGACAATCAGGAGCCTAGGAGGCGATCCCTAGCCAGCATGGAGCAACCTCCTCTATTCACAACCGAGTTCTTTATTTGCTTTATGACGTGTATTTGGCTAGACTCACAAATTGCCAAAGAGACAAGAAGCATAGAAGCAATGCCCCTCTTTTCACCTCTGATGTACCATATAGAAACAAGTTTGTGGGATGTCAAAGTGTCTACCCAAGCAATAGCCAGTTCCAATACAGGCCATCCTACACAGAGGAACCTTGGTGAAAGGCCACTCCTTCCAAACTTCCACTCAACCATAGCCCTGGTCATACACCTGAAAACCTGCCCAGGAACCCCCAGAAGAAGTGCCGCCACATCATTACACATTTGCGTGCCTGTGAAACTCATAACTCAGGCCTGTCTTAATGGACCTGAAAAAGGAGTTATGAACCAATCTAAAGTGCCCCAGCGCTCATCATTG
>JAOUQT010076458.1:0-10145 GCA_025769995.1 Xyliphius kryptos
ATTTTCTAACATGATAATGCCAAACCACATACTGCATCAATTACAGAATTGAGCAACTAGAATCCTACATTAGACAATAATGGGTTAACTTTCCTATCCCTCAACTTGAGCAAATTTGTTTTCTCAGTCCCGAGATGTTTACAGACTGTTGTAAAGAGAAAAGGGGATGTATCACAGTGGTAAACATGGCCTTGTCACAAAATTATTGAGATGTGTTGTTGCAAAATTAAAAATCACCTAATTTTTCTTTTTAAATTTCTCAGTTCAAACATTTATTGTCATCTATGTTTTATTCTTAATTTTTAAACTTCCGCATCATTGCATTCCATTTTTATTTAAAATTTGGTTCCAAAAATATCATATAAAATCCTTGACAGAGAAAAAAAAGAGAGAGAAAGATTTGACCTTTATTTTAACCAACCTTTATTTTCCCATTATTTATGGGTAAGAAAAAAAAGAATAAATCAATACCATCCATGTCACATATTTTTTGAAAAAAATCACCATCTTCAATGCAACGTAAACCTCCACCATAAATAAAAACATTGTCCATCAGCAACACACCAAGGCCTGATAGAGAGTATGTGAGAGTCTGCAACATGATTTTAAGTCTGGTGCATTAAATGCTCTATCATCTCCTCTATTCCACATCAAGGACATGATGTGGCTACTGCAGGACTAAGCAGGCAACAAGTTGATTTGTATCTATAGCTCCATGTATAATTCTCCACTGCAGGTCAGCAGTGTGTTTCTCTTTTGGGGGTTTCTAGAGTCGACTCGACCAGCTAGATTAATTTACTGCTATGAGGGAGCTCTAATGCAGTGTTTTTACTCTAACAATGTATAGTGCCTTTTTGAGATACTTTCCAGGTCTGTAAGTTTCAGAGTGTTGAATGATAGTATCAACTCTTTCTCAGGTTGATTTTCTTTTATTGCTGATTAAAAGAACTGGGGAAGGTTCATAATGACCTTCCTCTTCTTTCTCCAGAGCCTGTAAGAAAGTGGATGGAAGTTCTATAATCACCTCTCACATGAATCTCTGCAGCAACCAACTTCATTTGATTCCTGTTTCCATGCTCAGCATGATTATTGGTTTCCAGGTCCTGCCGTCCCTCAGGCTGCTAATCTTGTATATATAATTCTCCAAAATGTCTTATAAAAGTCAGGCCAGCTACTCCAGAGGCACACCCTGGGGATAACTGTTACACAGCCTCAGTAAGCTCATTAAAGTCAATATTCTCTTCCAATTTCTCAGCTTGAGACTGTGAGACGATGAGTGAGAAGTCTTATAACAGTTCACCTCTTCAGACTGGATTCTTCTTTATTTTATTCAAGTATTCGTTTTTCCTATCTCCCACCATGTAGCTAAGCTCTCATATACCTTTTTTATGATTTCCATATTTCCAAAAAAATCTTAAAAACTATTTCATAAATTCTCATCTTTTAAAGGTTTTATATCAGAATGCCAAATTGATGTGAATTTTTCCTTCTCTGATAATATACAATCTACTGTTAATAAATGGTGGTCAAAACCACTCTGGTAAATTGTTGATCATTTTTTTCCTGACTCTTTTACAAATATAAAAATTAATAGATCTTGCAGGACTAACCTTATTTTATATATTTATCCATGTATATTTCTTTAGTGTTATTATTCTGTTCCCTCCATGAGTCTAATATTTCTTGAGTTCTAATTATTGTTAAAAGCTTTGATGAATTAAAATAAGGTTCTTCTCCAATTCAGTCTAAGGTAAAATCACAAGTGCAATTCCAATTCCCTCCTATCACAAATATGAAGTTTCCTTTGTTGTGGTGTAAATCTCAGGTAGGCCTTAAAATTTGCCTGAATCCAGCCCAGCCATTTTCTCTTGTCCCATCATTCTGAGGCGTATTACCAGCTTCTTATCTGTCAGATTCAGCCGGTTCATAAGTCGTTCTAGACAAAATGAGGATTCAAGAATGCCTGCATGACCACAGTCTCATGTCCTCTTTTAGACTGCAAAATTGGGAGTGTACATTCCTGTTTACCAGCTGAAGTCTATCCCCTTAACTGAACAGTCAGAATTGCACTTTCTCTGCCCACTTCTAAGCCAACATCAGCCTGTGTAGAGCTCTTTTGACTTGCTTTGTAATGGACATGCACGAATGCGTTTTTTGCAATTTAACTCATGTGCCTGATGCACATACAACAAAAGTACATCCTGTTTTCCTTTAAAAAAGACATTTTCTCATTTTGTCTTTTTATCCAAGAGAAGGCAAACATCAAAAGAATGTCCAGCTCTGGAAAACGGGCACATTTTTACTTGTGAGTTCTCCTTTTTGTTTCCCCGTTCCATCCTCTTCTGAATACCACAGATCTAGTATCATTCAACTACATGTTTTATTCAAAAATTACAAAATATTCCAAAAATTACAAATCACAAAAATATGTGCTGCTAACACTCAACACAGAGCCTTCATTTTAAACCTTGTGTTTCCACATGAACAAGGCACAATAATACTTTGTCTTTAATTCCCTCTAAACACGAAATAAAATACTACAAAAGCCTGAAATGAACAAACCAGTACAACACCTTATGTAAATGTACCGCTGAGCCTAGCGGGAAATACACTCACTTATTGACAAACAATCCAAAATGTTTATGAAAACATACCGTACCTTTCTACGGAGGCGACTGAGATAACCAAATGAGTGTCATAACTCAAGTTTTTTTTTTTTTTCTTAACTATTTATCCTAACTGTTCCCAGATTTGGCATATATACATTTATAAAAATGAAAAAAATATTTTGAAGTGAAGACAGTGAAAGAGAAGGTAATAGCCATAATATGCAAAATACTAAATCATATTTTAGCATGACTCATGTGTTTCTTTTATCTATTTACGTAGTATTGTGACTAACTTTTTTATATTCTAAATCTTTATTGTTTGCTCAATTTGGTCATGGTTGCACTCATTTATGCCTTTCCACAGATTTTATATATATTTTAACATCTGGAAATAATTATATAAGTTCAACAGGTTTTCCACAAGTGTAATCCATAAAATCATTCCATGAAGTCTCCTTCCATTACTGAGAGTGTTACAGCCTTTAGATATCTGAAGGTGCATCATCAGCCATTCTTTCAGATAAAAAATTATTTTGTAAAATTTTTAAGGACAATCGGGCTCCTTATATTCACCTTCTAAAATGTATATAACCACCTTCTCATTTCCCACAGTTTTAATCAAATTTGACACACAACCTTGCATATGCAGTACTTCATTTGCTTCCTCAGTCTCTATTTGACCACTACTTCCTGCATCAGTTCTTCCAGACTCTGAGTACACTCAGTACAATTCACACCCAGCCTGCTCTGCATGGGATTCAACCCCTTACCTACCTGTATATTAATGGGCCTTGCCTTTGTAGCACTGGCTTTACTGTTATTGGTTCAATGGTACAATTGGTACCATGAACAATCGCCCTTCATTCAATTTACATGAAACGAGATAACCAAAAATGGTTCTCTATCTAGTACCATTAGGACAGTTCTCCTAAAAGATATCATCTGACTCTCGTCCTTATAGTTCAAATTCACATTTCTAATACCACTAACTATTTTACCATAATGTAATATTTCACACTCTATCACTCCATTTTCAATAAAGGGTTGAATATTTGAGATGGTAACAAGCTTTGTTGTTGTAACCAGTGTTAAAACAATTATGAATTCATCACCTACCATCATTCCATATTCCACCAGCTGATCTGTCATGTATGAATAAAGCAGTTGTAGTTTTTGTGAAACTACGTCTCTGTCACGTATGAACAAAGTTTTGTAAAACCGTGACTCAGTCACCACATTTATGTTCCCTCTTTTCTTATCACAATAATGACCTGCTTGTCCATAATTTTGGTACTCCGGTGATGTAATATAAATGCACAGGGGTTGGACAATGAAAGGTGTTTCAATTTCATTGTCTAACCCCTGTACTAATATTATACGTTTTGTTTCAGTTCATACTAAATATGATTTTAGAATCTAATAATAATATAAAGACTAAAAATTAGGAAAAATTATATTGATGTACTCTCAAAGATACAGAAAAGGGAAACTCTAGCCTAAAAACAGACCTTATGTAAACAGAACCATTCAAAAGTTTATATACACCTTTTCATTCAATGTTTTTATTTATTTACACAAAAGGAACTAAAAGGAACAAAAGGAATGTGTTGTGAACAGATAGAGTTGGTATACAGTGAATAGCCCTATTGAAGTAATGTTCTAATCAATATTACAGCAAGAACTACTCGACTAAGTAAAGAAAAAAGACAGTTTATCATTACTTTAAGAAATCAAGGTCATTCAATAAAAAAATGTTAAGAACTTTGAAAGTATCTTCATGTGCAGTCACAAAGACCATCAAACTTTACGATGAACCTGGCTTTCATCATGACTACCCCAGGAAAGGAAGTCCAAGAGTTACCTCTATTGCACAGGATAAGAAAAAGCACAGCTTATAAGAGCCCACATAAATCCTACACAGAGTTCAAGTAACACAAACATCTCAACCTCAACTGTTCAGAGAAGACCGTGTGTGGTAGAAAATTTAAATACACAGATACAGAAGGAGTAAACAAATGAAACAAGTATTTATTAATGCTCTATAGAGAATCCAGCATGCACTGACAAACGTACAAAGAAGGAATAAAAGTGGTTGGGGGGGGGACTCTTTTATCTTTTTCTTATCCCAACATATTCATAACATGAGATATACTCATGATTCACCTTGCACAGGATGTTATCACATTGACACACAGACACATCATATACTGTATTTTGTCTCTTTTCTGCATGGCCATTTTGACCCACATCTTGTCAAGTGGTTCATAATACAAACAGTTATAAAAAACATTCGAACATTATGGCTTCAACATTCTGCCTCAACCTTCCTTAGAGGTCAGTTTCCATTTTGCACACACACACAAACACACACACACACACACACGTGGTTGTTTATCCTACTCCTTTCCAAGAGCAAATGTAAAAATGTAACGTACTCAATCATATGCAAAACGTTATTGTGCAATATAATACAATAAAAACTAACAATTTGATACTAATAACAAAATAATTTTCCATAACACTGTGAATCTAGACTTGCTGCAACAAATTGAACAAATTGCTGCAAAGACGCCACTTAAAAGGAAGAGGAAGGGAAACAAGAAATAGACATCAGACAAGTGGTAATTTGTCCTTGTGTCTGATGAATCCAAATTTGAGTTTTTGGGTGCCACACGCAATATCTTGTAAGACGCTGAAAAGGGGAGCGGATGATACTACCTGTGTCATTCCCACTGAGGAAGTGTGATGGTATTGCTGTTGGCAATTAATTCAAAATCCAAGGCACACTTAACCAGCATAGCTACCACAGCATTCCGTATCGACATGCCATCTCATCAGGTTTGCATTAGTAGGACCAACAGGACAATGACCCAATCACAGTTTCAGGCTATGTAAGGGCTAAGGTAAAAGAGTGTTGCATCAGATAACCTGGCTTCACAATCACCTAATTTAAACCCAACTGAGATGGTTTGGGATGAGTTGAGTGAAAGCAAAGCAGCCAACAAGTGCTCAGCACCTCTTCTGTGAATTATTTTCAAACTATTTGAAAAAATGATCGTGACTTTATTAAAAGTATAAACAGCTAAATAGCGTCATCTGCTGGCAAAAGAGTCAACAACGCATTCATGTTAATTTAGTATAAGACAGTTTTTTTAATTTCGCTGATTAATTAATAAAAGTTCTCATTATTTCAGTGGAGAGTAGTTACGTGTTACAAAAACTATTAGGTTTTGTACATTGACTGTCATTATACATGTTATATATATTTTACTAAAAGAATTTTACATTTAATCACATGTAAAATGTTAAATAATAAACAACTTAATATTATTGTGTTTTTTTTATCGGTTTCACACCAAATGTCCAGAAAGTTCTACATCTTTACAGCCAGTTTAGTTTTCTGTTGTTGAACAAATACATTCTGATGATCTACTGTACTACAGGTTGTTGCAAATGTTCATGCTGGTTACAATAGAAAGGAAGTCAAGTTAAAATGATCTATGTGCCACTATGCTTGCACACAGTGGAGTTAGTCCTCCGCATTGAACTCATTCGTGCAGTGAAACACACATACACACGTGAAGTGAGCAGATGTGCCCAGAGTGGTGAGCCGCCTCCACAGGGCAGAGGCGCAATCGGGGGGCAGGTGCCTTGCACAAGTGCAGTTCAGCCATATTTGACTTGGCGGGACCAGGAATTAAATCGTGGGTTCTTCCAGTCGCATGGCCGGTTCCTTAACCGCAACCCTACGACTGCTCAGATTTTGTGGTAATGTAAATAATAATAACTCCACGATCAATCTTAATGTTTGTTCACTGAATACTGATGGATTAAAGATGTGCACCATTATCTGTTTTTCAACTAAGATTTAATCTGATTGTAGGTTTTATTTAAGCATATAGATAAAAAAAAGTGCCAAAGTTCAGTTTATATGAATTGTCGATAAACAAGATTTATTAAAAATACTAAAATATCTAATCAGAAAGGAAAAACAATACAGAGGAAAATTCACAGTAAAAACATTACTTTAAAAATGAGATAACTGTTTAAAACCAAAATTTTTTATTAAATGGTACTTAAACATGAAGTTTACAAAATTATCTTTGTATCTGAGAATATTTTTAGGTAAATAAACACAAACACACACTACACAGTGTGTTTCTGATTACAGTGTTAGATTTACCTGCAGTCTCAAAGTACAACTACATGTCTCTTCTTTAATAACTTTAATATTACAATATAGGATCTTATTGCTGATGTGTATGAAGAACAGCTTTAATTTCTCATCTGTCTTAACATTTTCAGGTTCTAAAACACAGGATAAGATGTTTGTTAACTAAATAAATGAGGTTGGTCAGAAAAAAAGAAACATTACACTTTCATTCTGTTTTAAATCAAATCTTCTTCTTCTTCTTTCGGCCTCTCCCTTTTATCAGGGGTCGTCACAGCGTGTCGCCCTTTTCCACCTCACTCTGTCCCCTGCATCTTCTGCTGTTTTAAATCAAATAAACGTCAAAAACATAAATAAAATAAATAAATAAAATAAATAAAATATTTCCAACGTTAAATAAAATGTATTGTGTTGGGTTTTCTCTACTTTTACTTCCTTGTGTGTAAGCTCCTGAAACTAAGAATCACACCTTCTTTAACAAGCACTCAATAATTAATAATGTATAAACGGTCTATTTATAATTAGGCTGTGTTTAAAGGAGTGTAAAGGGGTGTAAAACAAAATGTTTGGTATGTAATCATATAAAAATCCTGTGGAGGTTAATAAATGAACTTTTTATGTGTTATTTTTTGAACTCAGATTAAATATTTCTTACTAAAAATGAACAAAATGACTTTTAAAGGTTATTACAATAATGAAAGCTAAATGTTTTACAAAAGTGCAGAATTACTTTGATATTTGTGTTTCAAAAGTATTTAGTCAGCAACTGATTGTATACGTTTTTCTAGAAAGATGAGAGACAAAATTAGAAAAAATCTAGGAAATCACATTGTAGGATTTTTAAAGAATTCATTTGTAAATTATTGCGGAAAATAAGTATTTGGTCAATAACAAAAATTCAACTCAAAACTTTGTAACATAAACTTTGTTTTCAATAACATAGGTCAAACGTTTCCTCTAAGTCTTCACCAGGTTTTCACACACTGTAGCTGGTATTGTGGCCCATTCCTCTATGCAGATCTCTTCTAGAGCAGTGATGTTTTCTATAAGGTTGAAGACCCAGCCATGTACAATCTTCAATAATGTCACTGTTAGAAAGAGGGTTTGGCTTAAAATCTCACAATATATGGCTTCATTCTTCTCTAATCCCGGATCAGTGTTCCTGTCCCCTTTTCAGAAAAACAGCCCTAAAGCATGATGTTTCCTTCCCCTATGATTTACAGTAGGTATGGTGTCCTTGGGATGCAACTCAGCATTGTTCTTCCGCCAAACACAAGAAGTTGAGCTTTTGCCAAAAAGTTCTATTTTAGTTTAATCTGACCACATGATATTCTCTCAATCCTTTTCTGGATCATCCATATGCTCTCTAACAAATTTTGGTCCCATCTTTCTGCAGGTCATTCAATGGGCCCTTCCATATAGTTCTGGGATTTTTCTCATTATCTCATTATCATTTTGACCCCATGGGATGAGAGCTTGCATAGGGCCCCAGAATGAGGGAGATTATTAATGGGCTTATATGTCTTCCATTTTCTTACTATTGCTCCCACAGTTGATATATTCACTCCAACCTCCTTGTCTTTTATAGATTCACTCTTACCGGTTTGGTGCAGGTATACAATTTTCTTCCTGGTGATCTTCGACAGCTCTTTGTTCTTGGACATGGTTGAGTTTGGAGTTTGACGGTTTGAGGCTGTGGACAGGTGTCTTTTATACAGATATCAAAGTCAAACATGTTCCATTAATACAGGTTTTGAGTGGAGGACAAAAGAGCTTCTTACAGAAAAAGTTACAGGTCCATGAAAGCCAGAAATCTTTCTTGTTTGTGTGTGACCAAATACTTATTTTCCACCATAATTTACAAATAAAGTCTTCAAAGATCGTACAATGTGATTTCCTAATTTTTTTTCCTAATTTTGTCTCTCACAGTTGAAATGTACCTATGATAAAAATTACAGATCTCTCGCATCTTTATAAGTAGGAGACCTTGCACAATCAGTGGCTGACTAAATACTTTTTTGCCCCACTACATTTTAAACATAGAATTTAAAGATATTTGATGTATAACAGAACTGTAATGAATCTGATGAGTTATATAAGTACAAAAACTTTCCTTGATTTTAAGTAGTAATAAAAATTAAACATTAGAACATGTTCAAGTAAGAAATACAGCAATAAATGTAAATGAAAAAATAATATAAAAATAATGCATAACTAGAAATAAAATGAAATATTGCTGGTTTATTCTGTATTTAATGAAATAACAAGAAATAAAATAACTTCTATACATTTTAATCTGAATGTGAGTGTAAATTTAAAATCTGAAGGCAAAATTCCAATGTTAAAACCTGATGGATTTATTTTATTTATAACTTTCAACTAACAATCACACTTTAATTAACACTTATGAAAACTTGTTTTAAAAAGGAGTGTATTTTAGTGTTTAAAATAAAGGTTATGTAAATGGGTGTAAAATGTAAAAGTATCAGACAATGTATATTAATTAAATAATTGCTGTGTTTTTTTATCAATTACTTTTTTCTGATTCCTGTCTTGTCTATAGAATCCTAGTTTGCTTGTTGACCTCTGAGTGACCCTTACTCCTATTTTCGATTCTATGTCTTTGATTTGTTTTATATATGAAAGTTGAAATATTCTGTAATAAATGTTTTATCATCTTAAGAAATTCTTATCATGAAGAGTTTTACACTCCATCAAAGAACAAAACACACTTTATATTAAAACAAACTTTTTCTTTACTCTTAACAAGTCATAGACCTTATGGAGAATAATCACACACACTTGAAAGAGGCCCCTGATATGTTTTTAGAATGAAGCTATCTAAATAAGCTCACTCGTTACTTACCAATTCACCTGAAAAAGGCCCAGGATATTATTCATGTTAAAATGAAGCGATTTGACCTAAGTAAATACACAACACGCCTTGATGCACAGTTAATTGACTGCATGGAACCTAGAACTCAGAACCTTTAAAGGTTCTCTCAGAGGAATAGATGAAGTACCCAGAACTTTTTTTCACTACGTCACAAATGAATTTAATTATAAAGCGTATAATATACACAGATTCAACACTTTCTGATAAACTGAACCCTTAAGAATCCTCAAAAAAACAAAAACAATATAAATGTGTATATAGTAAAAATAGTATATAATAATTCAATTTACAGGGGTTGGACAAGCCTGGTAGCCAATCTTCATTAATTGCACAATGCACCACTAAGAGCGGAGTGTGAATGTTCAATTAGCAGGATAAAAGCACAGTTTTACTCAAAATATTGCAATGCACGCAACATTATAGGTGACATACCAGAGTTCAAAAGAGGACAAATTGTTGCTGCACGTCT
>JAOUQT010076493.1:0-10144 GCA_025769995.1 Xyliphius kryptos
ATGATGGAGCACCTTGCCATAAAGCAAAGGTGATAACTACATGGCTCAGGGAACAAAACATAGAGATTTTGGGTCCAAGGCCTGGAAACTCCCCAGATCTTAATCCCATTGAGAATTTGTGGTCAATCATCAAGAGATGGGTGGACAAACAAATACCTACACATTCTGACAAAATGCAAGCATTGATTGTGCAAGAATGGACTGCTATCAGTCAGGATTTGGTCAAGAAGTTGATTGAATGCATGCCAGGGAGAACTGCAGAGGTCCTTAAGAAGAAGGTTCAAAACTGCAAATATTGACTTGCTGCATTAACTCATTCTAACTGTCAATAAAAAGGTTTTGTTGCTCATAATATGATTGCAATTACATTTCTGTATGTGATAAAAACATCTGACAAACACACATAAAAACCAGAGGCCAGCAGATCATGTGAAAATATAATATTTGTATCATTCTCAAAACTTTTGGCCATGACTGTACATAGTCTAAGCTTTTTTAAGTGCGTGTTTATACTCTGTCATACTGTCCTTCCAAGCAATCCTAAATACTAGGATACCTAATTTAGTTTGTCTCCATTTACGCTCCATGATTTACGCTTTAGTGGTTTGCTTAAGGAGGCCAAAGGTAATGGCTAAGTAATGGTGGGATCCTGCAAATTGGAGTCTAAGGGTCCTGGCACAAACGGCTTTAATAGTGAGGTTTGGAACACAGGATGAACCAGATACCTGGGAGATAATTGTAACCGGCAGGATACCTCATTAAGCCTCTTGAGAACCTTAAAAGGACCCAAATAGTGTGGGAGTAGATTTCGCGAACCCAAATGACAGCGAAGATCTTGGGTACTCAACCAAACTCTGTCCCCAGGAGCATATGTGGGAACAGTGCATCTATGGGGGTCAGCAAAGTGCTTATTCCATTGCAACACCCTTTGAACGCGTTGATGGACCTGACCCCAAACCTCCTAACTCTGCTTAAACCAATTCTCCACTCTTGGCGCATTGAAAGGTTCCGGATCCCACAGCACAAAAGGTGGCTGATACTCCTGAACACATTGAAATGGAGACCACCCAGTAGCCGAGTGGCACAATGAGTTTTGTGCAATTTCGGCCCAGGGAAGAAAGCGTGCCCAATCCAAAACATTAGCCATGACAAGGATGTGCAGGCACTTTCCCAACTCTTGGTGGGCTCGCTGACACTGGCCATTACTTTCTGGGTGATGGCCCGATGTCAAGCTCACAGACGTACCCAACTTCTCAAAAAACGCCTTCCACACAGCGGAAGTAAACTGAGGTCCCCGGTCGGAAAGGATATCCTCAGGAATCCCAAAGACAGGGAAAAGGTATTTAAACCAAAGTTCGGCTGTTTGGAACGCTGAGAGGAGAGCAGCCAGTGGAATAAAACGGACCGCCCGCGAGAAGCATTCCAAGAGAATAACCACAGTGTTAAAACTCTCAGACCTGGGAAGGTCAAAAAACAAAATCAATTGCCACATGGGAACATGGGCAAGTGGGAACTTGCAGAGGCAGAAGCTTCCCTGCGGGCAACTGCTTAGGTGTTTTACAAGTTTCTTTCAACACAGTATCTGAATCGTGCAGGCTACCCCAGGATGGACCGAGCATAAAGAGGAGTGGCCCATGCAATAAGTCAAGACCGTAACTCAATCGGTAAAAAAGACATGCCAGGGGGGCAGTCGTGGGGTGAGGAACTCAAAGATCTCAAAGGTCTCAAAAGCTTGTTGAACCCTAGAGTTCCAAACCCCAAAAACCTCTGCAAGTTTAGAATCGCACTAATCTTACCCAAATCCATTTGTAACCCCTTTGCTTATATGACAGATCAGGTGAAAAAAACAAGATATCGTATAGACCTACTCTCAGAGATGGTGAGAGGGTACAGGCTAACTCGTGGTAATTTTTCTCCCTCTACAATGTCAATGGCGGAGTCACTCTCGGTGAGATGGTAGAGAAAATGCTGGGGGCGACCCAAAAACCTGTGCCATAGCAGAGTATACAGGCGGAAACCCCTCAGGAAAAGTAGATAGAGGCTGATCCTTTCGAACCCTGGGTGTGACACGGGTACTAAAGGCAGTGGGAGAAGCGGTATGAAGACCACTGAAGAATCTCCCGAGAAGCCCACAAGATGACGGTCATGCCGCCGAAGCCAAGGCATACCTAGAATAATGGGAAAAGCAGGAGAAGAAATAAGAAAAAAACTTAGAAATTCAGTATGTATTGCACTGACAGCTAACGAACATGGAGAGGTAGACCGTGTAATGAAACCCGAGTGGAGAGGACGGCCATCAGCAGAATTGCCTTTGGCTTTTTGCAGTTTGGTAGTGGAAATGCCCCACTTGATGGCCAAAATGTTATCCAAAAAATTACCCAGAATCAATAAGTGCAGTCGTAATAATGGGCCTATCCCCCACAGTTAATTGTACAGGTAACACAAACCGCCCCTGCTTAAAAACACTTATTACAACAGATAAATACCTCGCAGAATTAATGGCCCTCACCCCTCCAGCCAAACCCCAACCTTTATTTGAGGGACACGCAGGACAGGCCTCCAGCCTGTGGTCACTGGCCCCACAGTACAAACACAAGCCCAGCCCCCCCCCCCCCCCCCCCCCCCCCAAATGCGCCGGCACCTCTCCTTAGCCGACACACGAATGGAATCCACCTGCATGGGAGACTCCATGTCAAAGGATGTGGGACGCGTTGCGGTAGAGGGGAGGGGAAGGTTTAAATCCTTTGTTCTTCTATTTTGTAGCAGCTGATCGACCTTGATTGAGGCCGTGAGTTCATTCAGAGACATGTTTTCGTTCCTAAACAAAAGCTCTGACCAGATCCCCTTACGAAAAGCCGTCAGCAGCACAGTCTTATTCCACACGCTATACGCAGATAATGTTCTAAAGTCCAAAGCAAAATCGGACACCGAGCGTGTGCCCTGTTGTAACTCATAGAGCAGCTCCCCAAAAGTGCGTCCTTAGCACGGGTGAAAAAATGTGCTTTTAAATTGTTCCAAAAATAGGTAAAAATCACGTGCTTCCGGGGCGCTTGAGCTCCACAGGGCTGATGCCCAATTACCCACTCGTCCCCTTAAGCGTGATATGATAAAAAAAATCTTCTGCTCATCTGTGGCAGGGGGAAGATTAGCAAAGTACAATGAAACTTGCAACAGAAACAACTCACAGGTTTCTGGGTCTCCGTCATATCGCTAGGCGCTAGGGAAAGTCCGCCAGACTCGGATTGGGACACAGCCTCCGGCGCCGCAGCTGAGTGATCAGCAATCCTACAGCCTTAGTCAGTTCCATTATGTCATTGCGAAGCTCACCAAGATAGCGTCCTTGCTCGCGGATCGCCGTAGACTGATCGCTGGGTGAAGGATTAGGCGCATCCATTTGTGCCGTTGGTTTTGTAGAAAAGACTGCTCTCTCGATCTGGGCTTCAAATTAAAAGTAAAAGACACATTGGAAACGCCCTCCTTCTCCTGAGGCACCGCAAGTGTGACACCCATTTTGAATAAAATGTGGCAGTGCTACCTTTTTGTGTATGTCTAATGTTTTCCAATTTAAAAAAATATTGGAGCCATCGTGAGATCGAAGGTGGTTTAGTGGATTTCCACAACAGTAATATTGGACTGCCAATAGGGAATTAAATGCCAAAACATCTTCCTGAACCCGAGTAAGTGAGCAAGGCTCAGTCATACAATCAAATGTTGCAGTATATTGCAAGATATGACAACACTCTAAACATTCTAAATAATTTTGAAGTAATCAGCCCAAATTTTTTTTGTGAGGGACAAAGAAAAAACATATGACTCAAATACCAATGTGAGGCAGAGCATCTGTCACAACAATCTTTAATGCAATTTAGATATAATTTTTAAAGATTAAATTTGGATCGGTGTATCCTATGTAAAACCTTGAATTGTATAAGTTGGAGCCTAGCACAGGGTGCACTGGATCGTATTTTGTTAACAGCTTTGTCCTCTCAGCCCTCAAAAAACAAGGAACCCAAATTCTCCTACCAAGTGTTCTTAATTCTGGAGGGGGATTTAAAATCCCATTTTCTAAGAATTATATAAATCTTTGATATGAGAAGAGTCCATAGTAAAAAGAGCATCCCAGGGTTGGTCAACAGGAAGGCATGGATAGTTCAAAAAATGGGCAGACACAAAGTGCCTCACTTGAAAATAACGAAACAAGTGAAGAAGGTAATTGAAACTCATTCAATAGCTGAAAAAAGCTACAAAAAGTGCCATCTTTGTGTAAATTGTGTACAGAGCCAATGCCTCCATCACCCCACAATTTGAACGCAATCTGACTCAGTGCTGGAGGAAACAGATTATTATTTAATATAGTAGATGGAGATGTAAATTTGAAATGACGTCTAAACTGAAACCAGATACGCAAGGTAGAAAGTACCAGTGGGTTGTTAGAACATTTTTAAAGTTTGTGTGGTAAGGGAGATGTAAGCAGTGCAAGAGCCGAATATGGGGAAAAAGAGTTTTCATTCTGCACCATTGTTATTCCGGTGCATAAGCCAATTAAGTGCCTTTTGTACATGAGCAAACCAATAGTAAAATAAGAAATTGGGAAGAGCTAGGCCACCATCCGACCTAAATCTCTGTAAAAGAGAGTTTCTTGCTCTTGGGACCTTCCCATCCCATACAAAGTTTGTAACTAATTGATCCAGGGATCCAAGAGCTGACACCCTTTAATGAATCCATTTTGATCTGGAGAAATTATACGTGGAAGAATATTTTCCAAGCGCAGTGCTAGAACCTTAGCTAAAATCTTAACGTCGGCATTTAAAATAGACAGGGGTCTATATGAGGCACATTCCGTTAGATCCTTGTCCCTCTTCAAAAGAAGGGACATGGAAGCCTGAGTCATGGTTGGGGGAAAGAGCCAAATAGTGAAGATTCGTTAAGGTTAAAGTCCTTCAGAAGTTTTAAAAAATTCGGCAGGGAATCCATCCGTACCTGGCACTTTATTGGTTTGTATGTTTTTAATTGCAATTTTAATTTTGTCAAATGTAAAGTTGAGTCTAGATTACATGTGGTCACAGGGTCAACTATGGAAAACCCCAAGCCCTCCAAAAAATCTGCCATATCATCTGCCATGCATTCTGATTCGTATAGATTAGAGTGGAAGTACTTAAATATGTCATTGATTGCGTCTGGATCTGTTAAAATGTGTCCGGTCGAATCTTTAATTTGAGGTATCAGACGAGAAGCAGCCTGTTTTTTAAGCTTATGCGTCTTGGGGACTTATCGCCATGTTCGTAATAATTGCTATGAGTATGAAGTAGCCACTATTCAGCCTCGGTAGTTGTTAGTACTGTAGATTAAATTCAATCTGTGGTACAATACGCTTTTTCATACGCTTTTTTGGCCACGTAGATATGCTTTAAGAGTTTCCCACAGCAAAGAAAATGACACGGTATCATTCTTATTTGTGTATATAAAATAAAAGCATCTATTAAGATGGAGATATAGATGATAAATGCATTATCTGATAATAATAAAGAGTTAAAACTCCAGGGTGGTAAGGAGATAGGACGGTCTGAAAGTCTATTTTGACTCTAGAAAATAGTGTTATCTAAAAAAATAAGGTAATCAATGCAGAAATAAAAGTAATGTGGTTGCGGGTACAACGAAAACTGTTTAACGGAAGGATTGTAAGATCTTTAAGGGTCAATAATAGCGTTACCAGAAATAAAGTCAAAAACTGATTGAGACAATATACGGGGATTTGAGTTTTCAAGTAATGGATCCAATATACAATTAAAGTCTCCACCCATTATCAAGCAATGAGAATTTAAAGAAGGAAGAGAACAAATCAATTTGTTCATAAAATTGGGATAGTCAAAAAAAGATGCATAAACGTTTACCAATACATCTGGAGTGCTAAACAAAGAATCATGAAGAATCAGATATCTGCTATTCTTATCTGCAATGACCCCATCGACCACAAACAAAAAAAGTCCCTATTTTGACCTTGATTGCCACACCTCTAGTATTAAAAATAAATGTTGAGTGAAATATTTTGTCTATGCAATGATATCTCAATCTAGAATGATCACTATATCTTAAATGGTTCTCTTGTAAAAAAATAAATAAAAATAATGTCAGCTTTAAGTCGTTTTAATTGAGTAAATATTCTCAACCTTTTAACCATGCTTTTAAGGCCTTTAACATTCCAATTTACATTTAATTTAATTTACTGTGTTTAAAATATACATGCATATAAAAATATGAATTAGTTGTTTCACTTAGGTTAACATAACCCTAAGTATTGTACTGTTTTGTGTTAAACAACAAACTTCAAACACTTTACAAACCTGTTTTTAAAAAGAGTTAGACTTACAACAATGTTTAGGATAAATGCCTTTTAAAATAAAGCTAATTTATGAAAAAAAAAAAAGACCACTCATTGTAACCTGTAGGCTACTATCACCATTAATAGTGTGTTCACACTTCAAGCTTCTAACGCCTCACACGTCTCTCTATCAGATTGTGGTGGGGTTTTACAATATTTTTAACCACTTGGGAAAATTTTGGAATGCAGAACAAACAAACCCTGTTGTTTGTAAATTGAATGTACAAATATATTTATGCAAAAACTTATCATAAAAATCCAACTTAACATTAAACAAGGATTTTTAGGAAAACATTTTAAACATTTGTTAGAAACATATACAAAAAGTTAGAGTTTGGTACCATTTTTTTTTTGTTTTATACAAATTAGAAATCTTTTAAAAAAAAGTGAAATATGTTGTATTCCCAACGTAAATGTTGACGTGCTTAAAACTGCAAACCAGCTTAAAACTCCAAACCAACGTAAATGTTGACATGTGCTTAAAACTGCAAACCATAGTTCCCATACAATGCTGACCAGATGTAAGATAGACATCAGTTTTATGATGCCCCCCATCATAGATGTAGCTGGATATACTCTATATACTGTGATGAGATAGAAAAACGGGGTCTTACACAGGGATCCATTTCACAAATTAACCGTTTTATTACAGGTAAGGAAGACTCAATAAACACAACACCGAGCAACTCGTTTAACTCGAACATTCCGCAACTGCGCTCGGTCCTCTTTATCTCACCCGCTGCCAGTTGCATGCCGGGTAGAATACGGGTCGCTTCTCAATTGGGGGGCACTCTGCCAAGAACTCCCCAATGCTGTTTCTCACGTGTACTGGGCACGTGTAAAACGTGAATCCTTGCCCCAAGTACACGTGAAGAGGTGATGGCGTACGTACCACCTAGTTACCCCAGCAATGGCGGACTCGTGTCGTCACAATACATATGAAACTATTTGATTTAGTGTTTTTGGCTGCACGTAAATAAACGCCATTAACCTAGCAACCTGGCTTTTCTCTGCTCGGCAAGGGTGAGCACTCGTTCGGGTTCTAACGCGCCGTTGTCATAGAACACAGCACCACATCTTATCGGAGCCAGTTTTGCCAGGTGAGCAACTTTTTTCTTTATTGGTATTTTTTTTTTTTTCGTTGGGTAAATATGGCGGCCCCATGGTGGTAGAACGAGGTGGTGGTTGACCGCTCTGAGGGGTATTCAGTGGACTTTGAGGAATTTTATTCTGAGGAAGAAATGGTTAAATCTTTCCTCAGCAGTCATATCCTCCCTCATTTTACCCTCCTAAATTCGCCCGGCTTAATGCCCGACTTTAGCCGATGCGCAATCAGATGGCTGCAGCCTTACTTGCCGCCGAATCGGAGGTCCCGGTGCAGGCACGCCTCGCGTGTTAAGTACGCACCTCGCAGCGAACCCATGGAGCAGGGTATCCACTGTGGGATCCTCTCTGTGCGGCGTCCCCCCGATGTTCTACGCGAGCCGACCGGTGCAGCCGGATCGGTAAATGAAATGATTCGCACACACAAATCGATTCATGAATTATTTGATTACCGCGCCAGTTCTCCTGTTCACACTCCCAATGTCGTCCGCGATTCCGAACGCACTAGGGTTATGTTAATCTAAGTGAAACAACTAATTCATATTTTTATATGCATGTATATTTTAAACACTTGCAATGCCTAATTTAATAGAAGGGTTGTTGATTAAATAAATGTAAAATAGAGGAAGGACACAAAGATAAAGAAATGTTTGACATAGGTTTAATACCGTTTATAAAAACAGAACTTCCTAATGTTTTTTGTATTAAAAGTGAATATGTAAAATAAACAGGTCTGTTAAAACATTAATGTTTCGTTTTGTTTTATATTATTAACTTACAGAAAAGAAAAAAAAAACAGCAGTTTTGATGAAGTACCTTTCATAGTCTCATATGGTCGACCCCCACTGGGGTGTGCGTTAAACACCAAGCATGAGTTTAGACTTACAAATGATGGGAAAGAGTTGACTACAGTTTGCAAACTAAGAGCAGTCTGGTTTATAAAACAGTCACAATTTAAAACGCATATGTCCTAAAAAATAAATGTAAGTCTAACTCTTTTAAAAAACAGGTTTGTAAAGTTATTGATAAGTTTGTTGTTTAACACAAAATATTGGTACAATACTTAGGGTTATGTTAACCTAAGTGGAACATCTAATTCATATTTTTATATGCATGTATGTTTTCAACATTTACAGTGCCTAATTTACTATAAGGGTTGTTGGTTAAATAAATGGAAAATAACTGAAAGAGTCTGATTAAAGAAATGTTTGAATTGTTTTTTTAAAAACTATTTTGTAAAGTATTGTGACGTTGTTGTTTAACACGTATAAAAAAAATTAGCCCAATACTATGTGTTATGTTAACCCGAGTGAAACATCTCATTTATATATTTATAAATAATAGTTAAATAAATAAATAACTATAAAATAAAGTAAAGAGTCTGAATTAACAAATGTTTAAAATAGGTTTAACACCGTTTATGAAAACCGTATCTGTTATTCATTACAAATTACAAACCAACACTTGAGAGTGTCACGCTTGCGTGCCGGTTGAGAAATAAGGTAGCTCGCACGGAGGGGAGCTAGAAGGAGCAGGATCCAGGTGAGGTTGCAGGGATAGCCGTTTATTTACACAGAGGATAAACGCTACGGAAAACTACAGACCCGAACACGCAAACGCAACATATAAGGTGAGACGCGACAAGGACATACCGGAACTGAAGTGAATATAAAACAAAAGTCTTTGTAACTTGACAAAACAGGAACCAATGAACACAAGACACAAAACACAAAATAAGGCAGGTGAGCCGGGCTCACCTGACACTGCATGTCATCTCCACGTCTTATATTAGAATATTCAATTTTCAGCAACATTAAAAAAATGTAGTCTTGCAGTGCAGGAAGGCAGGAACAGGGATTACACATCACGCTCTTGCTGCTTCCATGCCTCTAGCATCCAATCTCCAGGATATAGCCAATGGCACAGTCGCTCAAAAATCTTCCGTCTCCAATGATTGCCCATGTGTCAGGTCCCAAGCACGTCAGCAGCCAGCGATCTCTGCGCCTTGCACGTCTTTAGCCACTACAAGCCTAAAACTTTATTATTTTTAGGCTGCACAAGAAACATAGGTTTGTCTAACTAAGTTCTAAAAGTGTATTTCCAAGTGTCATTTTTTTGTTGCTTTGACTGTTTGCTCTTTGAGGGTTTAGGGTTTACGGCTTTCTGAAGCTGCATTTTGACTTTAAAACACTGCAACAGTGTTACATAAAGAAATTATGTTAAATATTTTAAATGGACATTTAAATCTCATCATCTTCTGCTTAATCCTCTACTAGTTTTGCCGGAGGTTCCCAATGCCTCTTCAGGGAAGAAAAATTTAGATGGGACAATTTAAGCAGCCAATTCTCTTTGAGTCCATATTTTGAAAATTTGGTGAAAAAAACTGAAAACTCAAAGAAAACATACACGGACACCGGGAGAACATGGAAACTCCAACCAGATCAGGATTTATACCTCGATCCCTAGCGCTGAGAGACAGACACGCTAACCAATAAGCCACAGTGTTACACCACCCTCAAATTAATATAAATATATGTTATATATGGTGGCTTAGTGGTTAGCACATTCGCCTCTCAGCACTGGAGATTCCCGGTTCGAATCCCTATCTGGGTGGAGTTTGCATGTTCTCCCCGTGTCTGTGTGGGTTTCCTCCGGGTTCTC
>JAOUQT010076501.1:0-10144 GCA_025769995.1 Xyliphius kryptos
ACTTTATGCAAAAGTATTAACTCATTACGCTGCTTAAACATTAAATCCTTGGCAGAAATTCCATAACACTCTGATATTTTATGAATATTACCTTTCACGAATATAACCTTTCAGGCTCTCAAAACACTCTTCACTATAAGCTGGAAGCAAATATCTACATCTAAATACCTTTTAATTCTATAGGGACAATATAAATTTCACAGCAACACATAACTGACCATAACCATATTAACCAATGCCTATGTTTAGCAGAGATGGCATTAAATGAGAAATAAACATAACAATTCCAAAATACTTACGTAACCATCGCAAGCTCCCCAGCATCTAGCTCACAAAACCCACTAACAAAAAACCTCATACTTTTTGCTAGCTTCTAAAGCTGAGATCTTTAATACACAATACACAAAAAAAATCACATAGCGGTCTATCCTAAATCCGGGATCTGTGATAACAAATATAATAAATTTCGCTAACAATGTCAAAATGCTCTTACCTATTTGGTCAAAATCCTCATGCATGTACAAGCTGATTTCCCCCACCTACCTCCAAACATAAATCAACTCTGTAACCGATATCTCAGTCGACCTCCAAAAAAAACAGTTTAGCTTGCTCCTCCTCAAAATGAAGGCAGCATGCAAAAACACACACCTGATAGAATACTCACATATCCAATCAAGTATACAATATGGACGAGCCCCCAGTATCTTACTCAACCAAGGCTTGTTGTGGTTAAGCGACATAAAGGAAATCACACCAGGACAAGGGTACAGAGAAAAATGTTTTTAATAGCGCTGAAAATTAAAAACAATATACGGGACATTCAACCGAACAAACAGGACGTGTGCTGAAAGAGAAGAGAGAGCAAACCCACAGCCCCTTATATTCGCTAGTCTCTTAACATCTGAACTTTTGCACCAGCCACCAGTAACACAAACAAATACAAACAGCACCACAAGTGGCCGGGCTGGACCGTAACAGCATGCATGTCTTTGGAGTGCAGGAGGAAACCCGAGTACCCAGAAAGAATCTGCACGAACATGGGGAGAACAACCGTACCACCGTGCTGTCACTAAACATACAATAAAAGCTCAAATATGATAGTTATTCATTTACTTGAACCTTTATCTAATAGACAAAGTGGTAAAGGACTTATTTGCAGTATTTTCAATGACAAACACAACTCTGATTGTCAGGTGTATAACCATTTATTTGAATTGTACTTGTTAACACTTTGGAAGTTAATGATAATGTTGTAGCTCTTAAGTTAATTTTATGTTTATTCTTGCTGTAAACAAGTCTTGAGCCATTACCTGATTCTAATCTGTATAAGGTTCTGAAAATGTTCAATTTTATACAGACCTGGACTGCAGAATCTCTGATCAGTCTCACACACACACACACACACACTCTCTGTTGTCTTGTGCTCAATAAAGGCTGACATTGTCTTGCTGATACAGACACAGAGTTCCTGAGAAAAGGTAATATTTTAACCCCAGCAAGTGAATCTCCAAAGTACCAGTATAGTTTCTGCATGAACACAAAATCACTGTGGCACCCCATGCCATATTCAGTGGTGCGTGAATATTTGTGAACCCTTATAAACTTTCTATATTTCTGCATAAATACGACCTAAAAGAAAAGAACCCAGCTAAATAAATAAGATTTAAAAAATACTTAGCTATATATTTAGAAAATTATCCACTATTTCATATTTGTCAGTGGCAAACATATGTGAGCATTTACTTTCGGTATCTGGTGAGACCCCCTTCTGCAGCAATAACTGTAACCAAATGTTTCTGGTAGCTGTTGATCAAAGAGTCAGTTGTTCCCTGACTCTATGATTTACAGTTGTTCCCCTGACTTGTGAAATGATCTGTTTGATCTGTCAAATGACTCTCTTCCATTGAAAATTTATATAACATATATGTAATGTTTAGCATAATAATAAAGTGAATGGGCAGTCGGAGAGAATCCGGCAGGCGCAGGGTTGCTGACATCACCTGGTTCCTCTGCCATATCAAGTGTAGCTCATCCGAAAGAGTGGAGAGAAAAGAGAGGATAGAAAAGAGAAAAGGGAAAGAGAATAAAAAGAGTTAGACACAATCAACAATCTAATGGGCAGTTCAAACACAAGTTTTGCAGAGAGCAAACAGAAACTCCAGCAGACTAGCGCTATGGCAGCACAACTACAGGGCATAAACAGAAGGTGACACAGACATCAGGGAGCCAGCCACTCCACCGTCAACAAACCTAAGGTGATCTCGTGAGAGTGGCCGGGCAACAGCATCCAAACATCCCAGTTTACCAAAACACACTATGACCGTAAACCCTCCAGCTCTAAGCCCTGAACTATAGGGAACTATGAAAAATATGTTTGAATAAATAAATAAGTTTTCAGCCTAAACTTGAAGACTGAGATTGTGTCTGAGTCCTAAATGCTATCTGTAAGACTATTACATAGATGTGGGGCTCTATAAGAGAATGTTCTGCTCCCTGCTGTAGCCCTCAAAATATGAGGTATCAGCAAGTAGCCTGCATCTTTTGATCGAAGTGGTCAGACAGATCATAAGAAACTAGAAGTCACTAAGGAACTGTGGCGCTTTGAATATGCACCTACTGGAACAACTAGACAACAAGGCATTACAGTAATCCAACCTAGAGGTAAAAAAAAGCACAGACAAGTTTTTCTGCATCATTTAGTGCCAGCATTTCTGATCTTAGCAATGTTTCTAAGTTGAAAGAATGCTATTTACAGCTGTACATGGTGTAATTAAATGATCATTCAGAGATAATAAAATATCAGAAACTTTACTTCTAGCTGCCTGTGGTCCTAATACCAGTACTTCAGTTCTAAATTGTTTGACATCCACTGTCTAATGTCCTTCACACATTCCTCAACTTGAGTAAAGTGGTGTCTGTCATCAGGATTGGCTGACACATATAACTGTGTATCATCAGCATAACAGTGGAAGTTGATATCATCCTTGCAAATAAAATTACACAGAGGTAGCATATATAGAGAAAATAGTAACGGGCCTAAGACAGAACCTTGTGGGACACCAAACTTTACTCTACTGTGCATAGAATAGTGGCCATTTACATCAATAATTTGACAGCTGGCAGGGGTCAAGATTATTTTTTTTGACTATAGGTTTGATAACTGCTAATTTAAATGATTTAGAGACATAGCCAGTACTGAGTTAGAAATGTACATTTTTTATAAGAGGTTAAATTATTTCTGGTAGTGCATTTTCTGAGTAAAATTGTGGTTATGGGATATAATATAGATGTTGTAATTGGGTTAAGATTTACAGTTTTGATTTTGTGCCTTATATTTTCTACTTTATTATTTAAAAAAATGCATAGGCCGTTGCTACTACAACGCTTCTGCAGTGGTTTTTTTTCCTAGTTAGATTTGCTACGGTATTAAATAAAAAGCAAGGATAATTTTTCTCTTCTTCTATTAGCAAAGAAGAAATATTTTGCTCTAGCAGCACTAAGAGCTTTTCTATAGTTTACAAGACTCCTTTCATGCTGTTTGATAAACAGCTAGGTTTGTCTGACGTCATTTATGCTCTAGTTTTCTGATGTTCTGTTTTAGGGTCCGTGTGAAATCATTTTACCAAAGTTCTAGTTTTTTCTCTTTAATTAATCTTTTTTTAATTGGGGCTACACTATCCAGAGTACAACCAAATATTCTAGAATCTAGGTGTTTAGTAGGGTTAGTCATAGTCATAACTAATCATAGTTGATAATTTTAGGAGTTTACTAACAAAATTATCTGCAATACTTGTTGTAAATGTGTGTTTGAACCTGTACTGGCATGAAACGCAACTATTTTGATTCATAGTAATTTTAAATGAGACAAGATTATGGTCTGAAATAAGACCAGACTGTGGAAGTGTAACTATATTGTCTATGTTTAATCTTAATGTTAATATTAAATCAAGTGTGTCCTAGTACATTTCGGTTTACCCCCACAGAGCCAAGAATGAATGCCAATGCAGTTCTCAAAGGGTCTTCTGGATTTTCGAGGTGTATATTTAGATCTCCCACAATTAGAGCTCTACAGATGTAACTGGGTTAGAGGTAAAATCTGCAAACTCATGTAGAAATTCCAAATACGATCCTGGGGGTCTGTAAATGATAATTAATGCAAGTCCATAGCCTTATTTTTTCTGGTTTCGCAAGATATTTTTGTAAACAAAACCTTAAATGAGTTTAGTTTTTGCTGAGGTTTGTGTGGGATGGCCATATTATTATTATTGTTATTATTATTATTTTTTTATATTATAGATGACAGCTAAACCTCCATGTCTACCAGTTAAACAAGGCTGGGATATGTAATTATATCCAAGAGGGCTAGCTTCATTTAATATTATATACTCATCCGGTTTGATCCACGTTTCAGTTAAACAAAGTACATATAATCCCTGATCAATAATACATTTATCATAATAAGCGATTTATAATTTAGAAACCTAATATTTAATAGTCATCTTCAGGTCAACGGTGCAAGCTGTATTATCACAATTGTCTAGTTTAATATGTTTTAAGTTATTAGAATAAACTATTTTACTTTCACTGACCCTCATTAATGACTGCAATTCTAAAACGAATATCTTCTCCGTCAGGGTTCTAATTAGAGTGCAATTATTACAGATATAAATATCACTAATGACAGAGCAAGACTGGCTAAACTTTCTGTATTCTACACACTGCACCAGCTGAATGTGTGACATGATAGTATGTTACCTTATGCAAACTCTGCGATATTAGTTGATATTAAACGGATCCGGCGCGGATGGCATCGGCATGCTCTTTTTGTCGGATCCTGTAAATAGAAAAACTTTTAAGCCTTGAACTCTATAAAGTTAGTGAATGTTTGCTTTATATTGTCTCAGTGCAGGTGTGAGTGTGAATAATATAAAAATATAAGTAAAAACAAGTCATCAACTTTTTGGATTTCTTCCCGTAGCAATCGTAACCAGCGACACACATTGATTATGTCACTTTTTTTAATAATGTGAATAACTGAAACTAAATGATTAACTTTATTCTCTTTAGCCATTCTTTGGAACACAACCTGTGTGCTTATGGCAATCGTCTTGCTGCATGACTCACTTCTATTGAGATTAAGTTCATGTACAGATGTCCTGACATATTTTTTTGAAATTCTCTAAAATAATTTTAAAATTTATTGTTCAATCAACAATGGCAAAACATCCTGCCAATGTGACAGAAGCCTTCAGTTGTTTAGATCTTACTCTGAGGTCCTTTATGACATCGTTGACTATTATATAAATTGCTCTTGGACTGATCTTTGTTGGTCATCTCGGGCGGGTAACAATGGTCTTGAAATCTAAAGGATGACTCCAAGCAGTTAGCAGACAATTGGTTTATCCAGTTCATCGACTCCCTGGTCTTTGCTCTTGAAAGGCACACATTAACTTTATCGTGTTTATTTCAGGTTTCTTACTAATTGTAAGATATTCACTAACCATTGTGAATTATACTGTCAAACTGGTTGATCTGCTTTGGCCATTCGACTGGCTTTTCATTGGTACACATTTATGGCAATACTTGTGCATGGAATTTGTTACAGAAAAATTGGAAAATAACTAATCTAATCTCTTTGAGAATTTTCAAATAGAATTTTTTTGAGACTCCACAATATGCACTTGTTTTTCATAATGCATTTGTAAAATTGTGTGTCTTATACTTGTGAATATGTAACAGTGTTATGTGCTTGTTGTCTTTTGCGATCCCAATGCTATATTTTCAGGTAAAATAAAGTTTAAATAAATTTAAAAATATAAGAAAGCAGGACCTTTCCGAGTGTTATGTATATGGTGTTGGCCTAACAGGCCAGTTTTGTCCGGAATGTACTCCAATTATCTATAAAGCTCACATGATTTGTGGAGCACCCCACCATTTATAATTTCAGTAACCATAACATGCTGTAAGCTATTTGACATACCAATTTGGGATGGGGCCAGAGCATACTACTTTACCCGACTCAAACACCACTAACTTAAACATTATTCTTTGCAACCTTACTCATACATGTATAGCTATAATAGAAAACCTTTGCTTTCCTAAGACCCAAAGATTACTTGAAATGTCCGGATGCCCTGGTTCTCATTATACACCTAACCATTGTTGCTAGTGCCGCAAAGGTCTAGATAACTTGTCTCAGTAGAGTCTTCTATAACTCAAGGTTGTTTTTCAGTGAGTGCTTCACTGTATCTAACACTGGAGTTGGGGGACTGCTACCACTGCCTGAGGCATCCGAGCTTTCCACTATAGAGACTACAATGTTCTTGCTAACTCAAAGTCTGTGATTACACTTATCACAAATAAAACTATCAGTAAAATCAGAAACAGTTTGTGAACGTGGAGATTTCCTCTGGGGAAAAATTTGCTGGCACAGCAGTGATACAAAATCCAAGCTGTTGCTGTTGAGAAGAGGCACTAGTAAATTGTGTTCTTTTACTCGATTGAACTGCTGCAGCCACTGAGGTACCGCTCAAACTTTTCGGTTGATGTGAACAAAAGAATTCTGTTATGCATTCCATGTCCACCCATACATTGCCTACAGGAGCTCATACAGTGGCTGTTCAACCATGGTGAGATTGAGAATGCATCTTCCCAGATAATTTACCATTAACAAAATATGTTTGTGATCTTGCACATTTGCGGGTGGCAGCAGCTGCTCAGTAGCTTCAGTTTTGTCTGGGTCTGACCAGATCACAGACTTGTATTTCAGGTTCTCAAAGAACAACTGACTTTGTTTAATGGAGCAGCACTCATGGTTAAGTTTGATTTTCTACAGATGCATTTCATTCAGGATATTGTCAATAAAGGCATTATCTTCTGTTGCTATCAAAAATCACAAGCTTTACAAGTTAAATCTACCAAATGTTTTCAAAAAAGTTAGAATATTAATTGTATAGGTGCAGCGGTTTCTGGAAAAATTTTCTTGATATTGTTATTCCCATGCTTATGTGTAAGTTTCTGTATTACTTTCTGTGGCTTCCGCTTGCATGCTGCCTTGAGATGTGATCGTCTTTGACTACCGAAGAATTTTGATGGTTAGAGCTAGTCTCAAGTCCTTCTCTAGCTGCAATTATTTGAGAAAAATTCTTGTTGGGTATTCCAACAACAATCTGGTCACGAATGTTATCTTCTCTATTATCTACAAATTTACAGTGTTCTGATAGTTCTTATATATTGCCCTAGTAGATGTCTATGGTTTTTCTACTGGTCATTTGTTGGGGGTGCAAAAAAAAGAAAAGGTTTTTGCTTGTCAATTTTGATGCCATGTAAGGATGGCACTCCAGACAGTTTGTTTTGTCATCACACATAACAACACAACACATGGCAAAATAGTAATTCTACTTCCTTATTCTAAACCATACTTGCACGTCGAATTGCAGGCTACCTATAGAAAAACATAGAGAAACATAAGTGAAACATAAACCTTTAGTGAAACATATATTTTGTAAAAATAATATATTTATCTGCATAATCTTGAGGGAAAAATCAAATTAAAAACCAGGACAATGGGACAGAGGGTGAGAATAGCCATCTAGGGAATGGTGAAGTCTGAAGCTTAATTAGCTATACAGAGATATATTTTTCATAGCACAGAGCACTGGGGCTGGCATTTAAATCTGTCTCTATAGAGAGCAGCTGTGATTGGAGTGGCGACCTCCAAGCTTTATCTATTCTAATAGTTCCACAAGATTTATTCCTGGTTGTGTTAGAGCTGATAGTGTTGTTATTTTATGACTAGAATGAACAGTCTAATAAAAAAATAGAGTCTGGAATGTAGGAAGGTGGTATAGGGAATATAAAATTCAAAGTTACTTTATATATTATTTACGTTGAGCAGCTGCTGACAACCAACAACCCTTTGCCCCGCATGGCCTCAACATAAAAATGAGAACCAGTTTTGCTAATAATCACTGAAGTGAATTTTTTACAGTAATATCAACAATGCCAAAATATTGTATTTCCAGGTAGAAACATGCATCGCTCTCCTCCCTACATTGTTTACGCTTGTGTTGCTGCATAACTATTTCACACAGTCCGGACATCACTCCCTGAGTTGCATAGGCCAGACGTCCATCCCCAAGTATGAGAAGCAAGAAGAAATAAAAAATATCTTTTTACTAAGGAAAATGACAAAAAATAGTAACGCACAGTCAATTAAAAAAGTAACTTTAATCTGATTACTGGATTGGAAATAGTAACCCGTTAAATTACATTTAGTGTAAAGTGGTTCAATTAAAGTTAGTTAGTTACGTAAAATTACTGGTGGATTGTTGCTTAATGTCTCAAGGAGTGCTCATATCTGTGTTACCTTCTGGATCTCCTTTTTATTTATGCTGCTGATGGAGTTTGTACACTAACACACTCCACATTTCTTAAATTGTACTATTGCAATGATCTTTATTTCTCTACTTTTTCTCTTATTTTGCCCAGCTATAGTGCTGATCCTGATCATGTCTCCTACTGGGAGCTGAAATCACATGGAATGACCAGTTCGGCTGGAAACGTACACATGCTAACTACTACACACATTTATATACTAGTTTTGTAGATTGTCTAATCTGTTTCCACTCAAATTAGAACGGGATTCCTTTCTGAATCTGGTTTCTTTCAAAGTTTATTCCTCTTATGATATCCTCTTTTTCTAAGAAAAAATTTAACTTATAAACGCTATTATATCCTGTATTCAATTTATTTAATGCTGCTTTGTGCCGAGACGCCAATTAACCTACAGTATCATGTATGTCTTTGGAATGTGGAAACTGGAGTACTTGGAGAAAACCCACGCAAACAACATGCAAACTCCAAACAGAAATTTGCCTCAAATCTAGGATATCCTTGCTGGGAGGCCACAGCACTATCCACTGCACCACCATGCTGCCTAGATTTGATTCATAACTACTGTTAACAAACACCAGATTTTATGCACACATGTGCGTGTCAAGGGGCTGCTGTTATTTAATGGTAGCAACATGTCTGGGATTAAAATTGTCCCTGGAGTTGTGCTACGGCTGTGACTTGGTACGCTTGGCTGTGTATCAATGTGTGTTTCTGTGTGTGCATGTTAGCGCAGCAGAATGTGTCTCTGGGCGTGACCACTCTGGATGTGCACCACTGTAAATGGCATGAACCTGAATTCCATCTCGAGTTATAATTAATCTTTCTGTAAATCATAGGCGGAGATGTAGTTCGGTGAAATTCATTATTCATGTGCCTATAAATGTGCATATGCGTATGTTTGGCAGCATGCATTGTTTATTCTGCATCTTTTTATAATTTAACGTGTTTTTTTGTCATCATTGCTGCAGTTCCTGTTGATAGTGTCTGTATTAGTGGACCAGCCACGATCTTTGTTCCTAATTTCCTCACGTGCCACATTCCTCACCCAAGGTCTTCATGAATTTTGGTTATTTTGCCTGTGTCTTTCACCAACCTTCTAAAAAAGACACCAACCAATTTCCGCTGGACCCCAGAAACTATAACTGCCTTTCAGGAACTAAAGAGAAGATGCACCACAGCCCCTGTACTTGGACAACCTGATTCCACTTTCCCATTTGTGGTTGAGGTTGTCCATGCCATTTCATTGATTTTATTTCCTGGGAGTTGTACCAGCAGATCAAATGGTGTCATCGAAACAGCCTTCTTAGCCAATGTCCTCCAGGACCTATTTGTGCCACCTTTCCTCCATACCAAGCTGATAATGTGGGCTAAATATTAATGGCCACAAATAAGCAGAGAAATTAACCAGTTCATTCAATAATGCAATGTCTGTGCCCAGGCTAAAGTCCCACAACTCATGCCACTGACTATTCCCGAACGACCCTCGTCTTATTTATCAGTTGATTTTTGTCACTGATCTTTGATTGTCATCAGGTATTTTTTTATTTGGATTAGCCGTGGCTTAATGGTTAGGGTAAAGGGCTGGGGACCAAGAGATCGCTGGTTCGAACTCAATTGAACAAGTCATGGCTGAAGTGACATTTAGCTCCCCGTGCGCCTTAGTGGGGGCACCCCGTGCGCCTTAGTGGGGGCAGCACACTGCTCCAGGTGTTCAGCCCTGGATGGGTTAAATGCAGAGAAAGAATTT
>JAOUQT010076518.1:0-10143 GCA_025769995.1 Xyliphius kryptos
TGGATTGGCGCCCTGTCCTGGGTGTATCTGCCCAGCGCCCGAGATGTTCTCCCCTGGATGGGCATGGGGAATCCCCCCCCCCCCTCAACCCTATAGGAGGAATAGGCGGAAGATTAAACGAATGGCAGATTTATTTCTTTTTTAGTGATATTCCATTTCACCCAGAGAGTTCTTTAAGGCCGTATTTGTTCCTCTGTGCAGACCAGCTGAGTTTATTTATTAAACCATTTTAAACAGCCTTTGATTTGTCCACCACGGTACTTTATATTTTTTCCCCTACAATATTTGCAACTGTAACATTAGACAATATCAGTGTATTGGAGCTGTGACCTATTTTTGCAACTTGGCGATGAAATTCAGAGCTGAACCACATCGTCGTAGAGAACTAGTTTGCTAACCATGACAAAATATTACAACATAGACCACGCAATTCCTTCAGACAGTTTTAACTGCTTGATGTATGGGCCTTTGGACATCAAATAAGCTTCAGTAATCATTTTTTTCCATCCTATACATACTACGGTAGATCTACGATGTCACAGACACTTTCGGCTTTTTCCACCATCACGTATAATTTTGCCTGCCGTCAAAGCTCTGGAAGGCGGACGGCTTGGCTAATCGCCGCAAGGATAGCGTGTCCGTCTTGCTGTCTGGCCTCGCTCCAGACTTGCTTCTCTGGAAGGGATTTCTGGCACGGCCTTTGTCCATGCGCTCGCTGATCGAGAAGCTTTTTCGAGCATAAATGTTGGAATGGGAGTCCTCTGACGAGGAGCAGCTATTGGCTCGCTCGAGTCTCGACATCGGAGAGCAGAAAGGTCCCAGAGCCAAGCCCAAGGCCAAATCCACCCCCATACCCCCTCTACTGGAAGTGGGCTTGCTGGAATCCGCCAAACCGTCAGCAGCTTCCTCGGGGTCAGACTCGACGTGGGTGAGCTCGGCATCGCGCTCTGGGTGGGAGGCACACAAATCCTGGGGCTTTTCGAACGTGAACGAGCCCCCTGGTGAATCGGAGCGTTCCGGCACGGGGTATGGGGCGGAAACCCACCGTGTATCAATGCAGTCTGTAATGCTGGTGTACTCGGCCGCCTTCACTTGCATGCTTATGCCACCGTAGTAGGTGCGTGGCGTAAACATCAGGCTGTGAGACTTGACCATCGGGGGCTCATCGAGAAACATGGGTCCTGTTGCTGATAAGAAGCGACTGCTCTTGGAACGTTCCAAAATACCTGCTGAGGGGGGAGGGGAAGGGTCGGTGTCCCAAGGAGGCAGGGAATCTGGTGGCAGGTTCGTAGGGCACAGTGATAAGTCAGCGGCTGCACTGTCCTCAAACAGGACAGTTGCGTCCGACTGTCTTTCACTGAGCCCCGCCCTCCCCGTATATTCACGGCCCCCGGACAGCACCGCCTCCATGATTTCAGAATGCAGAGACGAGTCTCGTGCAAGAGTTCGGCTCGGCATCTGGATCGGCTCCAAGAAGCTTTCTTGGGGTTGCACCTCCTCTGATGTGGACACATAAATATCAATGCAAGATGAAGGACGGTGCTGCTGTTGTACTGATAAAGTGTTGAGGGGTGCGGGTTTGGATTCTTTGGGGGCAGCTCCTGATGCTACCGACTGAGAGCTATTGGCTCGATGCAGACTTAAAGAGCGCTCTTTAAAGAAGCCTTCAGTTCGGTCTGCTCCACACCTGTCCCGGGATGAATGGCCCATGTAGAAGGAATGGCTCCGCATCCTGGGTGCCAGCGTGGTGGGTGAGGTTGGTGAAATGGACTCCTCCCCACCTTGTTCAAGAGACTCCTGAAGCCTGTAAGTGTTGCCCTCCTGGCTGTTAAAACTGCTCTGGCGTAGGATGTAATTTGTGTCGGTGCAGTCGGATGACGTCCTTGAGCGGGCCTTATTCACGTCGGTTCGATCCACGCCAGCGACGCGCTCCAGCGCTGCAGCCATGCGACTTATCATCTCCTCCATCTGGGCCAGTCGGATATCAACGGTCTGAAGAGAAGCCTTCATGAAGTGCTCACGCTCATTTACCTCTTCCAAGCGCATCGCCATGTTCTCCACCCTATCAAAGAAAACACTGTCAGGAAAATACTTTCTTAAAGTACCCATTTATTACTCCACAAAATGTAACACACAAAATTATTCATGAGTGGACCTGCATCAGTGCAGCTGAGATTTATTAAAATATGCAAACAGAAGAAAGATTTCAGAATAGTCCTGTTTCGTGGAACCACAGAACCCAGCTGCACTGGAACCCAGGTTTTATCCTGTGCAATTGGGACCCGGGATCACCTTGCACCTGTGGGACAACAGGTTCTCCCTGCACCCATGGGTCCCCAGGATCACCTTGAACCTGTGGGACACCATGTTCTTCCTGCACCCATAGGACCCCAGGATCACCTTGCACCCGTGGGACAACAGGTTCTCCCTGCACCCGTAGAACCCCAGGATCACCTTGCACCCGTGGGACAACAGGTTCTCCCTGCACCCGTAGAACCCCAGGATCACCTTGCACCTGTGGGACACCATGTTCTCCCTGCACCTGTGGGACCCCAGGATCACCTTGCACCTGTGGGACAACAGGTTCTCCCTGCATCCGTGGGACCCCAGGATCACCTTGCACCTGTGGGACAACAGGTTCTCCCTGCACCCGTGGGACCCCAGGATCACCTTGCACCTGTGGGACAACAGGTTCTCCCTGCACCCGTGGGACCCCAGGATCACCTTGCACCTGTGGGACAACATGTTCTCCCTGCACCCGTAGAACCCCAGGATCACCTTGCACCTGTGGGACAACAGGTTCTCCCTGCACCCGTGGGACCCCAGGATCACCTTGTACACATGGGACAGCAGGATTATTTTGCACCAGTTGGACCCTGGGATTACCTTGCACCTGTGGGGCAACAGGATCTCTTTGCACCAGTGGGACCCGTGGATTATTTTGCATCAATTGGACAATAGAATTTTCCCGCACCTGTAAAATCTTGGGATTACCATACACTAGTGGGACTCTGGGATTACCATGCGCCATTGGGACTCTGGGATTACCATACACCAGTGGGACTCTGGGATTACCATACACTAGTGGGACTCTGGGATTACCATACACTAGTGGGACTCTGGGATTACCATGCGCCAGTGGGACTCTGGGATTACCATGCGCCATTGGGACTCTGGGATTACCATACACTAGTGGGACAAAGCTGTTTAATTGGATCTCAGGATTACATTGCACTAGTGGGACCCCTGTTTGACTTTGCACCAGTGGGACCCTGGGATTACCTGCTCCAGTGTGACCAGCAGACGTTAAAGGATTTCTGCACAACACAGATACCACAGCACCATGGAAACCCAGAATTACCCCAATTTCGCCACCTATATATTTAACCCATACCTCCCATCACTTGAACAGGACATAAAACCCCCGGAATTAACTGCTTAAAACAGGAACTGTTCTTTTCCAATGTCACCCGAGAATCAACCGAAACTCGTACTATTACAGGCATCCAAATTTACACTTTTAGTTTTAAACCTCCAACCTTTCAGATGTCACTCGTATCCTCTCATCATTGGAAGAGTTGAAGCGATCATCTTTCTCTCTGAAATATTCTTCAATGCACTGCTCTTCAAAATCATGGACTTTTTTCAGATCATCTTCTGTGATGAAGAGCTCTGATTGGAGCGAAGAAGAAATACTGCATTATTTATTAAGGATATATATTTAATTTATATGCATTGGTTACTGCAGATACAACATATCCACGAAGTGGGTTCTAACCGCATAACAATTTGAATACGTTTCTATTTTTGTGTTTAGAGGGTTAGGGGCGAGGGCACATGCAAAATTAAAGAGAAAGGATTCTAGCTGAGGCTGGCTTAGTGGTTAACACGTTCTCCTCTCAGCGCTGGGGGTTCCAAGTGTGAATCCCGATCTGGGTGGAGTTTCCATGTCCTCCCCATGTCTGTGTGGGTTTCCTCCCACAGTCCAAAAACATGGATTCAAGATGAATTGGTGGCTCTAAATTTCCCCTATAGTCTGTGTGTGCCCAGCTATGGATTGGCGCCCTGTCCTGGGTGTATCTGCCCAGCGCCCAAAATGTTCTCCCCTGGGTGGGCATGGGGAACCCATGGTGACCCTAGTAGAGGAATAAGCAGAAAATAATGGATGGATTCTAGCTGCCACACACCTAACATAGTTACTGTGTGTATATAAGGGCATTTTTAGGAAACAAAAGGACACTTTGCAAATTAAGGAAGTAAAGAAAAAAAGATAAAAAAGTAGAATAAAAGTCACTTACTCAATCCAAAGTCTCGTTCATCCTCGTCATGTTTTCTCCATCGGCAGCACAGATGCTTCAGGACCATGGTCATATGACTGAAGATGATGAGGGGTGGGGGTAAAACAGGGCGCTCGTGGAACGTCATGATCAGCTGATAACGTTGAAATTTCCACACCTGGTTGGAGATGGACTTCACCTCGAAGAACGTGTTGCTAAGAAGACAACACTGATCTCAATAGTCTTGAATATACTTATTAATAAACCAGAGACGTTCAAACCGATATCCATTCTACAAAACAAGCTCTATTAATAGAGACTAAGCTCTATCAAAAGTATATGGACACATGAGCATTACATGTAACCCATTTGTGAGGTCAGATGATGTTGGACATGCAGACCTGTCTACACTGAGCAATGCACCGTGGTGGGTTAACGTCAGGGTTGTGTGAAAGCTGTAACCCGTGATTTATTCACAATAATACACAACCTCGAATGCCATGTTGCTTTGATAAAACGGTTCCAAACACAGTATAATAAATATGTTTATGAAACACAAAACGCTAACAAACTGTTCCTGTCTTCGGCAACACAATCTAGTCCATTTTTTTAAATCTTTGAACTCTGATCAGGTGTTCAGTTTCTCCAACAATCAAATACTGCCATGTAGTGGCCAAATTATAGAATGTAGTTCATAAAAAAAAACAGTAAAAATAATAAATTGTTCTGTGTATCATGCCAGTTTTAGCAGCCGGGAATCACGACGCCAAGGCTACCGCATTCGGCCACCGCCTGATCCACAATGCTCCGAACCCCTATTACTGCCCCTCCCACAGGTGGTGAGTCTATGGCAGGGGGGACCCATGTAAATGCTTTGTGCACCATGAGAACATACCCGACCACCAGACACTCGCTTTGCCCCTCCAGGGTTTGGTCCTGGATACCCTAATCCGGGCAGGGTACACAAATTCCTGTTTTCTCTTTTCATAGGGGGGTTTTTGGACCATTCCTTGACTGACCGCTCACCCAGAAGAGGTGTCACCTGGAAGGGGTGGCGTCTGGGCCTCTCTGCTTAGGTTACTGCCACCGCGACCCGAGTCCAGGACAAGCAGAAGAAAATGGATGGATGGATGTATATCACGCATTGATAAAAATGTGAGGCATTCTGATGTGTGTCACGGGTGAACAGCCAATCAGGGTCGTAACTACCGGTTTTATATTTTATTTCCTGAAGCCTTTGCAAAAAATAATAAGATCCTTCCTATTTCAAAAAGCTACGTATTTGGAGAGCTGGTGACTCCTGGAACCCAGCTGAGTGCTAAGTGTGAAACTCAAGAAACACCCTGCACTGGTTGCTAGTCCATCCCAGGGCAGACACAGGGCAATTTGGCACCTTTGTTTCATGTAAATTTTAAGTCTTTGGACAATCAATCAATGGCAGGACCTTCTTGTTTTAAGGCTACAGTGTGACCCAGTTCATCACCTAGAACTTTGACTACAGTTTATAGCGTGGATCACAAGATCTCATTATAGCAGCAAAACAAAATTTGGCAAAAAGCATCAAGGCTGCTAACAAGAAAGAAGCATCATGCCAGTATATCATACCATCACACGTTACTAAACGTATTCATAGAGCAGAGTCGGACAGGTTCATATGGTGTGTAAATGGCCCTACTTGAAGACAGCGATGAGCAGATTGACCAGGAGGATATTGGCGACCAGCAGGTAGCAGGCCATGATGGCAGGCACGATCCATGCTCCAGTCTTACACGGAGGCAGGGGGACGATGACGCCATCTTCTGTGGTGATGTTCTGCCCACATGGTGCTACAAAAAAAAAAAACAAGCTTTATTTGGTTTCTCGTATCTGGATAACTCATGGTAGAACCAAGAATGAACAGAAATGAAAAAGTCCAGATCAGACATGACATGACCGTCAATCTCTTATCGCCCTCATTTCCACCGGCACTCGACACGAGCGATAAGGACTGAAAAGCAAAGCCGAATGCACGGTGATGTGGATCCATTCCCAAACAGAAGACATTCATGTCAAATCGCATTCCAAGTCCCAATATATTTAAACACGTTCTCGATGTTTGAAATATATTGATCTGCAGCAATCTAGTAATAGATGGCCGTGTAGAATGTATCGGAAATACATTGCACGTTTTTTTCCAGAAGGGATGGTTCAGTTGCAATGGCTTTCGAGAAAAGTCTTCAACATTCGGAATACTTAAAACTTTAAAACTGTTCGTAAATAGCCTTTGTTTATTGTGATCAATCGCGCTTAGAAGCCCAAAGCTAGAGAACTGAAGTAACACCAATTTGCAGACAGATTGTCGTTTTTTTGTTGTTGTTTTTTATTTTCTCTTTGTTTCGATCTGTCAAAAAAACTCTGACAACTGAACCACATGAAAAAAACCTTCAGAGATGAAGAGAGGTGGTAAATGTAGAGGGTTCTGAAGAAAAACGTTCTCGCACATGTGCTACACATATACCAATGAGTTTGTAGTCCAAACAGTGGAGGTCTCACAGCTACAAAGACAGGCTTAGGGTCCAATTTATGTAGCTATTAAACTCCACGATGTGGATTTATGTTTAAAGAAGGCAGGAGTTTATCATTAAATGGGTGTTAGAATGAACGGCGGTAGCATTACACATGCTATGTATACCGAGCAGTGCTACCGTCGTACAGCATGGAAGGTGAGTTGAGGAACAGGTTCAGCATGATCAAGTTTCCATGACAGAGATTGTCTAAACTCTGACCTTTCTCCTGGCACATCAACAAGTTTAAAGAAAACCACTCTACATTTACAACACGATTAGCGTCAAACGCTTATGGGGCGACTATTGCAACAGCAGGGGGAGGCTTTCATTTCCGATGCCGTCTTGCAAACTAGCAGTATGTCTAAGGACGGTCACGCCACTGACAACAGGTTTGACTGTATTCTGGCATACAGCTACCAGAAAGGTTTCCATAATAAACCTTTCGACACTTCTAATTCTGCCTATAAACCACTTGGGCAGGCTGGTGGCACCACTGAGTCAGTGGCAGTGCAGTGGCAGTTCTTAGACTCAGCAATTAAGTCATTTTAAGGTCTCCCAAAGACCAGAGACCATGAAGGAAAGCTAATAGAAATATCCCCAGCATGGAAAATCATGGATTTTGAAAGTCATACCAGCCAGTAGGGGCAGATGGCAACGTGGATGATATGGCAGTGAAACTGGAATGACACTGGTGACGAAAGGGCTAATAAATATTAGGTTGATTTGTATGTAGATAGATTGAAATTGCCTATATGGGATGGACCACTGTAACGTCCAGTTCCTTGAGATCGAACGTAATTTTCGACCGGCCAGAGTTTTTCATTCAGTCTGTTCTGTAGCTTCCTACTATTCACATCTGCAACAAAGAATGACAGTGTTATTTCAGCTCTCTTGTCTTTGGGCTGCCCATCTACAGTAGAATTACGCACATATATGTACTACCAGATATATAGACAAACACATGTGGGGCTCCAGAATGGTGGAAACGGACACAGGACAACAATGACACCAACTCAAGACAGACAACAGTACAGTTGTAGCCTCAAAATTAAAAGTAAGGTTCAAGAATGAAGTAAGACTCATTGAGGGTTTCAAAATGTGCTGCAGAATTTGAATCGTGAAGGTTTTTGATAAGTAGCCAGTTTCATGTCACCATCAGAGGAACTACATTCACTCATGCATTTTAAAATGAGAAATGGGGTAAATGGTATTTAGGCACTGTCGTGGTCTGTGACCGAACATCTGACCGTATTTTTGTTAAACATCAGCTGCCACTTATCTTTAGGAAAAAATCCTGGTAGCAAAAACTAAATGAGTATTATAGCACCCCCACCTCACAGCAGAAAAGCTTCTGGGTTTGATTGGGGTGACCAAAGATGCTTTTTTGCAGTTTACTGTCTCTAACTCATCTTTGGAAAGCAGAGTCCCCCGAGGAAACCCACACAGAAATGACATTTGCTTTCTCCACCTGGGATTTGAACCGAGGACCTTATTGCGGTCAGGTGGAAGCCCTACATGCTGCGCCACCACGCTGCTTCCAACAGATTTATTAAATAAATTCATAGGTCGTCAATACGTTGTTTATTTTTATCCATTCCTACCAGAGTGTGTGTGTGTGGAATGGAGGAAGGAGGGGGCTTGGCTTTTCTTCAATGAGGGGAATTATTGTTCTATAAACAGCTTGGGTTATTGGTTTGGTTCCCTGAAGACAGGATGTATGAGGACAGGAGGAAAGCTCACGATCAATTTGGTCAGCGAAGACCTCGCCGTAGATCATCCAATAGGGCATGAAGAAGATGTTGCGTGCCAGCATCCAGGACGGGTCCTCGTTGGGGTTCAAGATGGCCTGACGAGCCACGCCAAAACTCATCAGCACCACCAACATGATGATCACGAAGTACATCATGTCAATCATCTGCAGAAAAAAAAACACACAAAAAAACAGAGCTAACATCCCCGCTGTTCCTCCAACTCACCGCTGTTTGAAGTAAAGTGTGGCTCAACGTTTCTGAATTCCTGCCAATGACATGACATTTTTAAGATTAATGGACTGAATACCTCACTCTCTCTAGTGGTTGTTGGACTATCAATCTGATCCAAAGTTGCTGAGCCAACGTTGGCCCTAGAAATAGAACTTCAACCCTGATTGCTTTAGGGTGCTCTATCAAGGCTGACCCTGTGCTTTGAGCCCCGACCGGCAAAATCGGACACTTTTAGGTCACTTTGGATAAATGATGTGAAGTTAAAAGTCTTCGTGCGATTGGGCATAAAGGAATTGATTTTAAAGGTGTTCTGTGAGGCTGAGGTCAAAATTCCTGTTCCATCAAATTTATTAAACCGCATGGGGTCAGTGATATTAAATCAGAACATGTCATTTATAATAATACAGAATACGAAACGTGCAGAGATTTGGTTTTCATCGTAATAAAGCAAATGTTCGTACCATCTTTCCGATCATCATGACGTAGGGCCCAAGGTATTTATTTACACCGAAGATGTCGAGTAGACGTATATACCAGTAGATGATGTTGACACAATAGATGACACGCCCATAACTCATGAGAGGCGGCTCTTGGAGCCGGAGCACCATGCCGATGGAGAAGATGAGAATGGCCATGAGGTCTGTGATGTTCCAGTACTCCTGCAGCCACACCTTCACTTTCTGCATCAGCTTACCAGGCTCTGACATCAGGATCTAAGTTCAGAGGCATGCAGATTTTTATGGACATTCAAAACTAGGTTTCTGCCTTTTTTAAATGATATTTAAAAATGTATAATTACATTGACGATGGATAACTGTATTAGCATACTTTAGCTACTCAACATACCTCCCTCATCTTTTCTATTCCATTGGTAAAGATGTAGGCGATGACGATCCACTCTTGGGGAGAGGGCCACAGGTCCATCTTCACCAGCACGATGTAGTTGAAGAGCATCAGGTAGCCGACGTAAGCCAACTACAGGACACAACAGGACATCAAGCAGAACTGCAAATGTTTTCCTTAAAGGCTAAGCGTGACCTCAAGGAGCACCCCGAAGATCTCACATTAATTTAGCTTCTAAAATGTAAACATGAATATCCATCCATCCATTATCTTCTGCTTATTCCTCTACTAGGGTCACGGTGGGGTTCCCCATGCACATCCAGGGGAGAACATCACGGGTGAGGCAGATACACCCAGGACAGGGCGCCAATCCATCGCTGGGCACATACTCACTCACACAGCCACACATACACACACACTCTACCTGAGCAACTTGTGTGGGTTGTAGACACCGCCTCATGCTACCTCTATGGTGAGAGAACTGACCAAATGCAA